>WSYH01002058.1:0-97678 GCA_036426205.1 Ascaphus truei
TCTCTGTGTGTGTCTCCCTCTCTGTGTGTGTCTCCCTCTCTGTGTGTGTCTCTCTCTCTGTGTGTGTCTCTCTCTCTCTGTGTGTCTCTCTGTGTGTGTCTCTCTCTCTGTGTGTGTCTCTCTCTGTGTGTGTCTCTCTCACACTCTCTCACACTCTCTCTCTCACTGTCTCTCTCACACACTCTCTCAAACTCTCTCTCTCTCACACTCCCTCTCTCACACTCTCTCTCTCACACTCTCTCTCTCAAACTCTCTCTCTCAAACTCTCTCTCTCTCAAACTCTCTCTCTCACACTCTCTCTCTCTCACACTCTCTCTCTCTCACACTCTCTCTCATTCTCTATCTCACACACTCTCTCTCTCACTCTCTCTCACACTCTCTCTCTCTGGATCTCTTATTTACCCTATATATCTTAACTGCCCTATACTACACCGAAATAACCTATACTGCTCTCTTCCAGATCTGACTCAAGCTTCACATGGAAGACATCGGAACCCCCTCTAAACCAGAAGACAGGTAGGGAACACCTCCCCTCCAATGTATTACATTGCGGGAATGAGGGTACCTGGACATTGAGGGACTGCGGATTAGGTAAAATCCCAGGCGGGATTGTTGCTTTAGATATTGTGAAGCGGGGGCGTCCAGACACTGGTTAATGGGTTCAGGAAACTAGTCATTCACACCTGGCTTTTATTTCTAGATCCGACACACACACACACACGTAACAAGGACTAATTGTAGTATAATGTAATACAATAAATACATTTATGTCAAAAACGAATGTTGTTCTGACTAGGAATTTATTAAATGTATTTTATTTATATATTTTATTTTAAAGCGGGGTTGGGGGCGGGACTGGGGTTTTGGACTGGGGGCGGGGTTGGGGGCGGGAATAGGTGGCGAGTAGATTTTTTGGTTGGGCGAGTAGATTTTTGGGTGATTTGTTGAACACTGTATATATATATATATATATATATATATATAGTTTTGAATTAATGTTTTCCAATAAATTAATTTTATAAACTCTTGTCTTTCTGTCTGGCGATATTGATCCCTGGTATTAGTTATGAGGAAGACGCAGTAGCGCCGAAACAGGTAGGATTCTTTTTTTTTTTTTTCCAAAATTTTTTATTAGGCATTTGAATATTCCACATTATACACGTCATAAACATTATTACAGCCTAATACAGATTTTCTCCTTTTATCAGTTAAAGAAAGAGAAAGACTCATCGCTCCCCTGACCCTCCAGGGGCTATGCAGAGAGCGCGAGTATAGAAACAGAAAACAAGAGTGGGGAAAGAGAGAGGAGGGCGGGGGGGGGGGGGGGAAGCCCGTTGCTTCCCGTGTCCTCAGCCTTTTTTTTTTTTCCCCGCTAAGGCTTCTGAGTTATCTTTCTTCTTTACTTCTCCTATATGGGTTAATGGCGTAGGGGTGCCATATGGGTCAGCCACGGGTCCCATGTGTTGTTAAAGGAGTCAGTAGATCTTTTCAAGAAAGCTGACAATTTCTCCATATTCATCACCTCTTGCACCCTATTTTTTACCGTTTGTTTTGAGGGGGGAGACACCGTCTTCCAGGCGGCCGCCACCGCACATCTAGCCGCTGTAAGAATGAAGGAGATTAATTTACCTGTTGGTCGGTCCAAATTTTCTAAGGGCCTGGCCAGCCGGTAGGTCAACGGATCAATAGGGATTTTGAGGTCTGTGACCTCTTCTATTATTTTTTGTATAGTTCCCCAGTATTTCTGAATTTCCGGACATGTCCACCAAATGTGTGCCATGTCCCCCTTTTGACCGCAGCCTCTCCAGCATAGATCGGACGCCTGGGGGTAGATTTGATTTATTCTAACTGGGGTAAGATACCAGCGAAACAATATTTTATATATATTTTCTTTGATTGTGGTACATATAGAAGTTCCTGAGGCTGTTTCCCAAATTCTTTCCCAGTCCTCTCGGTCTATAACTATTTCCAATTCTGCTGCCCAATGTAGCATATAGTCATGTGTGGGGGCTTCTGTGGCCCTTTCCAATTCGGCATAAATTTGTGTTATAAGACCTTTCTGGTGGCCTGTTTCTCTACAGAGGGGAGTGAGGTATTATTTAATATATGACAGTTTGTTATTTTACTCACGGCCTCCGGAACATCAACATTAGTTTATTATTTTAAGTCCCCTAGATCAGTCTGGGTGGTCCATCTTTCCAGGGCCACAGCCGTCCCCAGTCTCACAGATTGGCAAGTTCTCTGCGGTATCGGGACTCGTGGCTCGTTCGTGGGCGGGCTGGACGTCTGCAGTGACCCCCCCCCCCAGGGGGGTCCGCTCCGCGGGACCGGGAAAAACCGGCAAGTGGAGGGGGAGGGAGATCACATCCGCCGCAGGACCGAAAAGCTGGAGGTCTGGGCGGGTGGGGGCAGGACCTGGGCTCCTCCATGTTCCGGAGGTGGAAAAACAGCGATCCCGCTGCACCGGGTTGGGTCGGTTGGGTGCCAGGTTTTTCATCCGGCTGACGGGATCTTCTCTGGAGCCATCGCGGGAGTAGGCGGCTCGTGGTCCATCGTGGGAGGCGATGTTCAGCGCCGGCCCACCAGGAAGGCCGGAGGTCCACTCCCCGGCATGGCCCCAGTCCGATGAGGTGTTTCCAAAGGTGAGTAGATGCGCCCTCTCTCCTTTAGATCTCTCCGGAGCCACCACGGGGGTAGGCGCCTCGCGGGCTCACGGTGAGAGCGGTGTCCCGCGTCGGCCTCCGGGAGGGCCGGCGGCTCGTTCTCCAGCGTGGCTCCGGTCCGATGAGGTGTCCTTTAAGGTAAGTGGAGGCACCCTTCCTCCTCTAGATCCATCCAGGGGGGTTCATCTGGGTGCCGCGGCGGTTGTTATTTGTCCCTGGGTTGTTGGGCCGCAATCCTCTCAGATGTTCGGGGAGGGTCTCCTGAAGCCTCCTCGGCAGTTGGGTTGGTCGCTAACCATGCTTGTGGTGGGGTTAGGCCTAGTGCTTTTGCGAAGGGGGCCACGGGATATTTCATTGATAGGAACTTTCCGTTTTTGTTGACCGTGAGTCTGAAAGGGAATCCCCATCTGTATTGGATTCCTTTCTCACGGAGCAGGTTTGTTAAAGGTTTTAATTCACGCCTGCGGTCTCTCGTTGCTTTTGAGAGGTTGTTATACTGTAGACTTGGAGGGTTTCATTTTTAAAGGTTATTTCCCCCATGTCTCGACAAGCCGCAATGATTTTTTCCTTAGATGTGTATTTGTGCATCTTTATTATAATGTCCCTTCTCCGCCGTGGGTCGTCTGATTTAGGTCCTAGGGCACGGTGGGCCCTATCCATTTTGACTTCTTTTTCCTCCAGCTCCCCGCACACCAAGTTAAAGAGCTCCAGGAGGTAAGGTCGGAGTTGGTCCTGTGTGACCGACTCTGGCACGTTCCGGACGCGGATGTTTTGGCGCCGGTCGCGATTTTCTTGCTCCTCCATTCCTTCTTTAAGGAGGGTGATCTCCTCTCCTAGGCGGCCTATCTCTTCCTCCGCTGCACTTTGCCTTTGCAGAGACTCAGTAAGTTTATTCTCCAGGGTGGTCGTTTTCTCGGTTAGCCCTGAGATTTCCCTCCTTATGTCGCTCACTGCGGTTCTGAGCTCAGTTTGAAAAGAGGATTGGAGCGTTGTTGACATGGCCGCTAGCAGTTCTTCCAGGTATGACCTGGTTATGGGGTGTTCAGGGCTTGCTGGGGGACGATCTTTTGGCTGGGTTTTTTTCCCTGGTTGCGCCGTGGCGCCATGCGGTGCGCCGCCATCTTGGGGCTCCATCGTGCTGTCTTTGGTCCGTTGCGGCGGAGAAAAGTATTTGGCAACTCCCTGATTGCTCGCTTTTTTGGCTTTTGACATCGCCTAACTATTTAGCTATCCGGGGGTATAAGTGTTACCCGGCAATTTTGGGGGAGAGTGTGGGTTTTTGCGTCTTTTAACACGCGGGTCTCTGGAGCTCCTCTTCTACCCGTCCATACCGGGTGACGTCACCGGAAGTCCCCCCAGGGTAGGATTCTTTATTCTAAATCAAACTGACATTTTCTAGTCTGCAGCATTGGACAGCAAGTCAGTAAAACAATTGTTTTGCAAAACGGCAGCCTGAGAGGAATCTGCTTCTTATCATGTTGGCCATACAAGTGCTCAGTTAAGGGCAGCCCCCGCTGCAAGGGGAACACCCAACCAGGGGCATCAGAATCACTGAGACCACGTCACATCCGGTGACGTGGGAGAGCAAGCCGGAGAGATCCAGGACGGCAGCCGCAGCACAGAGAAACTCCAGACGAAGGCGCAACACCCTCTGACTGCAAGCAACCCAGAGGACAAGCGCCACAACAACAGGAGGAAGCAGTGCAGCGGTAACGCATCAGCTCCAGGGATGGGACCAGCTCCAGTGACCCAGAGGGAAGCAGCAGCACGGTTTCCAGCGCGTGGCCAACACCACCCATACTCCCCACTCCCAACTGGGTTTAGAAGCGTGAACCTCATTCTGGCAAAGTTTTTTGTTTTATTATTTTTTTGGAAAAAATTATTCCAACCTCACTGCAATACCAAGTTTGTTGTAATATATTTCATCTCCAATACACCACCACATCTGTAACATAAGCACCCCTGCTATTTGTGATTAGTCCTGGTCTCCCGTGACACTTTGAATTATTATACAGTGCAGCATTTTCATTACCAGTGTATAAATACTTATCATCATTAGACAGTGCAGTGTGTTCTTATTAGTTTACTCGATACCAAAGTATAGATAGATCCATTAATACCTCCTCTTGTGATGTGTTAGGGATGTGTGAAAGAATTCCAATAAACTTCTTAAATCTGTGCTGTGACTAATCTGTCATATTATCTATAAAGGTTTATTGATCAAACAACACCAAAACATTGGGCCAATTTGTGATGTATTGTTTAATAATCCTTAATTTATTCACCATTTTATGTATTCAGTGTTGGTAACAATATTTCCTAGGAGAATTTGCTTTATACTTAACTTTTATATGCAAAGATTTCTTATAAGGCATTCAACATAAGAGAGTGCAACCATCTTCTACTACTACATACATACATATAAAGCATGATTGAGAAAGAGACCACTGAGTCTCCACTAGTGCTCAAACCACAGCACCCAAAGTCAATGCAATTCACATAATCTTGAAAGAGAAAAAGAGCTATGTGGTCACAATCAGTAAGTGAGTATATACTTGTCATCCTATAAACTTGATGGTGGTAGCTGTAGCTTCTGTACCACTAGTGTACAAGTGGAAAACTAATTGCAGTCAGTAGTCATATAATCCTTTCATCCAAGGGCAAGCCACAGTGATGAATAAATCTTGATAATGAAGGTTGTACTCACAGTATGTAACCATCTGCCATTTCTACACTGGGGACACGTTTAATTTGAGTAGGGCTAGTACCGCAAGCCGGGACATGTCCCGGCTTGCTAGCCCCACTCCCTCGGCGTGCCGCGCGTCACTGACGCGCGGTCACGCGTCATCGGGAGCCTGCGCCCCCTGCACACGCGTCCAAGGCTCCCTGAGGGAGCCCTGGTGTCCCGCAATGTGGGGGACGGCGGCAGGGGGTTCCGGGGGACCCGGCGAGCGGAGGGAGAAAGCCCCGATCGGAGGGCGCTCCTCCGCGGCTTCGGCGCGCGCCCGGCACCCTCCGGCGTGCGCAAGGTTACTGCTGCGGCCGAGACCGGGC
Source organism: Ascaphus truei (assembly GCA_036426205.1). Taxonomy (NCBI): domain Eukaryota; kingdom Metazoa; phylum Chordata; class Amphibia; order Anura; family Ascaphidae; genus Ascaphus; species Ascaphus truei. The sequence goes on from WSYH01002058.1 coordinate 5,718, forward strand.
AAATGCTCGAATAAACTCGGCCGCAGCAGTATGTAGCGTGCATCTCCTGTAGCATTTGCAACGCTTGTATTGGGTTCCCCCCTGGTTTGCATTCAGCGTAGTCTCGCAGTGAAGTCTCAGCGTGTGATAGAGATTATCCTCAAACTTTCCTTACGTGTTTTGTTGTGACTACAACTTCATCAGATGTCAGATCACTGATTTACCAGTTCCGTTTCCCATGTTCCGGTATTCGGAAGTACCGTCGGCGTCCAGGAGCACGGTGGGCATCATCACCATTATGGCGGCAGTGACGGAGTTTGAGATTTATCTTATACATACTTTCACATCATCTGGTGTGTGTGAGTGAGGTAATTGAAGAGTTGTACTATTTGATTAAATTATGTTGCTTTTACACTAGGATTGTGCGCTCTCTCTTTTTTTCTCTTTTAGGTGCATCATATGATGTGGTTTATCCTTGGAGGAAGCAGCCTGGTTCTCCGGAGGACACGCTTTGTGGGTTTTATACCCGTTGAAATTTGTTATATATCGATGGACATTATTTTATTTTACATTTTTATAACTATTATCCACCGTAATATCACCTAATTCCCATCTTAGTTTATGGATATTTAGGTCACTTATAGTATAGTGTTCACCTCACATAAGCACATTGACACATTTATCCCACCTTGATTGTTAGTTATATATTGACATTTGTTATACTTTAGGGATCACTACAGAAGTCTCAATAGTGTGTATCAGGCGCTGTCTTTTCTCTCTTGATTTATATATATTTTTCCTGTAATAATTAGAATGTAGGTATTTAAAACTTTAAATGACCAGTAATTTTATATGCAAATATAATATACTGTATGTTGCTAATGTATGTTCACTTCAAAGCAATATCTTCATTAAAAGTATAAAGTTAACAGAACCATATGGGTGTATAATGCAGTTGATTTTTGCTAATATATTTATATAACCATTATGGTTATTGAGGCAAAAAGTGACACTGTGTGCTCATTTGCATGTCATTTCCCAGAATCCCTTGCTGCAGTGGAAGTGCTGTATGCTGGGTGATAATGGGGAAAGGCGGGGTTGCAGACCTGCCTAAGACATGCAGATGAGCATACAGTTATATTTGCATATTTGCTTTCCTGTGGAGGGTATTTGTCACTTTTTTTACTCACCATAACTTAACTCAGTATTATATATATATATATATATATATATATATATATACACATAGATGTTCAGGGTACTCTAATTGGGCAAAGGTAAGACAAATAACTTATCTTTTGGAGCAGGGTGCTTGCAGTGTAGCCGGGATCACCATCCAGCGACAACGATAGATAGACAAGAAAAAAAGATCCGTAGCACTCTCTGGTAGATGTCAAATGTAAAAAAAGGTTTATTTCTTCAATCAAGCACTAGGGGTGAAGTGATGAAAAAAACTAGATGTGCATATACTAAGCGCTCAACCTATTAACTTATGTGGTAAATGAACCACTACAGGGATGAACAATTAATAATAATAATTAATTATGTTAGTGCCACACGGAAATTAATGAACCTAACAATCCAAATTATGAAAACAAAATAATGATAAAAAAAATCCCAACAAAAACTATAACTTATGTTAAGGGAAGCTGCCTTCGGACATTACAACAAGTCTATCCAGTTGACTTGTATAGATAATGGAAGTACAAGAGAGCATAAAGTCCTTGGCGCAATGAATAATGTAATGTGCACCTTACAGTTAAAGGCAAAGATACCTTTCAATGTCTTTCACCACTTACTTGATGTAAGTAATTAGCTGTAGAGTGAATGAGTCTTAACCCTCAGAGGTTACTGCGCAATGGTCTGTTTTTCCCTCATGTTTTTAGTCATCTAATACTGGGGAATCCAAACAAGCATCAGTGTGCATCACACTGGGTCCATATATAGTGCATTAAAGATTTCAATTCGGCTCCAAAACACTGCCGACCCTCCTACGGTGGCTCCAGAGGGACAATAAGTATCCTCCCTGTGTCTAAAAACGCAATTTCCTACCCTACCGAACAATATTATTGCAGGGGGAAACCCAAGATCATGGCATGCTACTGCAAAGCTTATGTCCTGGCAGATAGAGGACAGAGCATAACTTTCTACTGCTTGGTTCCCCCCTAACTCTTACCTCTGATGGTGTGCTGCGCTTTTTGTATAGGTTTATGTAAAAATGTGCCTACGTCCCTGCACTATGTAGGCGGGCTCATAATCTCTCGTTACATGGGAAACCACACGAAGTCCGATAGCATGTTTTCTCCATAACACTTAGCCACCCGTAGCCCTCACTCACCCCTGGATGGGCAAAACATATGGGATTAAAGATTATGTCACGTGCAACTCTGATTTTGTGGTTTATCTCCTAAAGTGTCCTTGCGGATTGGCTTACCTAGTGGAAACAATCTATACGCAAGGTGAAAGAATGGATAAGCCAGCACAAGTCTACAATACGTTGCAAGGTGCTGGACCAACCTGCGCCTGCACATTTCTTACAAGCCGGGCATAGCGTAAATCAGCTGCGGTATCAGATCATAGAGGTAGTTCCTAAACCTCGACGAGGTGGTAACAGGTTACGGTTACTAAAGGGAGGCCTTTTGGATTCATGAGCTGAGCACATTGCAGCCAGGTGGCCTAAAGTAATATTATCTCACTAATATAGTGTAACTTGTTCCTTGCAGGTCACAAACTGGCCCAGGATTAATTCTGACCAGGGAATTAAGTACGACATCCAGGATCTGATCATTTTTCTCTTTTAGAGGCCTCCATATTTGATTCCTCTCTCATTTGCACTGTGTATCTACCGGTCTGGTACCGTGTTCTGCTGCAGCAGGTTACCCATGAAATCCTAGAATGTGCAGACAGTGGGAGTTGGACTACCATGGATCCCTTTGTCAGCAGCCGCACACTGTGCTAGGTGAATGGTATGGTTGACTTCTGTATTGGAGGGGTATAGGTTTCTGGTCCTGTGACAGAATTTCTTTGACTTAATCACATAATACTGAGTACCTACCGTCTATTGTTTGAACTGTTTTAATCGTTTGTTGCCCTTCTCTAATATGTATGCATTGCTCCCATAACATTATGCTTACAATAAGGGGTATTGAATTATGAGCACTCAGTCTCACCATATGGAGAAACGACGGGGAGAGTCTGTGTATTTGTTATAGGGAGCTCGGATTGTTATCAAGGGGGTTCGTATAATCGATGGACTATGTAAAATTACATAGATTTAATTTACATAGATTAAATTCTGTTACTAGGTAGATTGTAATTTTTTACTGTTGGGATTTTAGAATTTTCCATTAGGATCTAGCTGGGTATGTGACCAGGATGTTTGTTCTGTGATTCTGGTGCTAGAGATTGCTGACCTTTCCCTCGTGCAAGTTTTTTTTTTACATAGAGTTAATATCTATATTAGGAGCTGAGGGCTGTTTCTGAGATGTTTTCCCCTCTTGCTGTTCTCTAGGTGATGCTCATATCGGTGGCTATGATTAAGGGACTCCACAGAGATCTGTGATTAGGAGTGTTCTTCTCATGTGTTTACCTTCAACTGAGTCTTTTGCTCTTCATTACTACTTTTTCTGTACCACTGTTTTTCCCCCCTTCCACAACCCCTTCCCTTTCCCCCCCCTGTGTTCCCCCTCTCATCCCTCCTGATCCATTGTCTTACGGTTGGAGGGGCAATGAGGGCTACGGGTGGAAGTGTTATGAAGAAAACATGTTATCGGGCTGTGTGTGGTTTCCCAAGTAACGAGAGATTATGAACGCATGCGCATTTGTATATAAACAAACATATACAAAAAGCGCAGCACACAATCGTAGATAAGAGGTAGGGGGAACCAAGGGGTAGAAAGTTATGGGCCCTGTCCTCTATCTGCAAGGACATAAGCTTTGCAGTAGCATGCCACGATCTTGGGTTTCCCTCTGCACCTAATATCAATCAGCAGGGTAGGAATTTGCATTTTTAGACACAGAGAGGATACTTATTGTCCCTCTGGCGCCATCTTAGGAGGGTCAGCAGTGTTTTGGCACCGAATTGAAATGTTTGATGCACTATATATAGACCCAGTGTGATGCACACTGATGTAGGGGCTTGATAAAGGACCGGGAGGTCCAAAACTTTTGTTCCACTTTTCCTGTACTTCACCCCTGATGCTTGATTGATTAAATATACTTTTTTTTACATTTGAAATCTACCAGAGTGCTGCAGATCTTTTTTCTTATATAGAGATATAGCTATATATATTATCTCTATATTACACACACACACTACACACACACACACACACACACATATATCCCTCTGTTGACGTGATGGCACTATCACAGTAAATAACCCCATTAAAGTACAACACATGCCTCCATATACCAGTTTGAAATTTATGCAGTCAGTGTTGCTGCCAAAAAAACTGCATATCAGTGCGAGCTTTTGGCAATTGTCATTTCCCTAAAATATTTTTTTTCTATTTATATTGTGTTTTTTTTAGTGGTATTATGTATATTTTACCATTAACCATTAGAGAGAGACGTCACTAAGTGATTTATCTTGTGTTTGAAAAGATTTGTTTTTGACTAAATCTTTTCTCATATTCAGAGCAGTTATAGGGTTCACCCCTGTGTGGATGCTGTGGTGCCTAACAAGACTAGATTTATTACTGAAGCTTTTCTCACATTCAGAGCAGTTATAAGGTGTCTCCCCTGTTTGAAGCTTTTCTCACATTCAGAGCAGTTATAGGGTCTAATCCCTGTGTGGATTCTTTGGTGTATAACAAGACTTGATTTAATATTGAAGCTTTTCTCACATTCAGAGCAGGTATAGGGTCTAATGTTCCTGATGTTGAAACCCTGTGTATAAGACTGAATCTGGCCTTGTAGAATTGATATAAGTTAGTATGTTTGAATGTAAAAAGTTTTTGTTTTTTTTCCTCAACTCTGTGCTGTTAATTGACAAAATGGAACAAGCTGACTGATTGGGGAGGGGGAGGGTCATGTGACTGTTTTTTCTGTATAATACAAACACCTTTGCTGCATTGGGCAGGAACTGCATTAGGCAGTGAGGCATTTAAAGTGAGCTTTTTAAGTGATACAGTTAGACTACAGTTTGACTAGAGGTGACTGGGGACTGCATCTACTGCAAACTCTTTAACTCAAGACAACAAACGGTAAGCTATTCAGATCACACTATGATCCCAAGCTTGTTAGCCTGCATAGTTTAACCCCCCACCCCTTTACAACTTCTTTCACTGCAGCCTCTCCCAAAACTGAATGCCTAAAACACTTAAACCCTGAATTGACCCTAGCATTGCAATGCAGCAAAACACTTGACAAGGTACAGGCTCACCCCTGCTGTTTAGTCTGCACACACTCACTCTGCTCACAACAGCTCCTTGCAGCACTGCCTACCTCTGGCATCATGAACCTGCTATGTCTTTTAACTTTTTTCTCTCTCCTGGCCTCATGGAGATGTTCCTCCCTCTATCCACTACAAACTCCTCCATCCTGGCCCACACCCAACATCACCATACACCCTGGACTACTCAGAAGCCTTGCACTATCTACTGAATGTTGGTGGAGAACTCTAAAAACCAGCACACCAACCACTGCTCACTCAAATGGCAAACACCACAAATTTACTACTTGCAAACAACTAACCAAATTTCTACTCATACTATTACTCTCTCTAGCAGGTGATGTTGAAACTAACCCAGGTCCTCCCATTTCAGCTCTGTCCCATGCCCCTGAGAATTCAACCTTTAAATTCCAAAAAGGGCTATCAGTCGCCCATATATACATCCGGAGTCAGCTGCCTAAACTGGATGAACTAAGGGCATGGTGCCTTATGCATAAACCCAAAGCCATCGTTCTTACAGAAACATGGCTATCCCCTAAAACCCCTTATGCAAATTTCGCCATTCAGGGATACTCCATTTTTAGGAGAGATAGGTCAAAGAGAGGAGGAGGGGTGTTATTTTATATTGCAGACACCTTACAATTTACACTGTTAAATTGCCCACCAAGTCCACCCTCTCTTTTGAAACTCTAGTTGGCAAAATCTGCCTCCCCTTTTCTAAGCCCATTTTGCTTGCTGGCATCTATCGCCCCCCTAAAGCCCCTCTACAATCCTTGACTGATATCACCCAATTTCTTGCCTCCATTTCCTCTCTGAATGAGAAGAGTGAGCTGCTAGTTCTTGGGGGTTTCAACTTCAATTGGCTTGACCCTAAAAACCACAAAATCCAGATACAACTCAAGTCACTTAACCTATCACAACTCATTTCCCAACCCACACGGATAAACCTGAAATCGCATAACCATTCCTTGCTAGACTGGATTCTCTCCTCAAACCCCATCAGAATCCAATCCTCTGGCATCCTTCCTGATATTTTCAGTGATCATGCAATAGTGTACTGTGTAAGGAAAATTAAACCACCCCATTCAAGCCCTAAAGTTCTCCTCACTAGAACATTTAAAAACTTTAACCCACAACAGTTTCTGGATGAACTTACCAACTGCCCATGGCACAGAATCGATTTAATTCCCGACCCTGATTCTGCGCTCGACTATTTCCAATCCGAGTTCTTAAAATTCTGCGATACCCATGCTCCACTACGCAAAATAAGGGTACGGGGGGCCCACCTTCCATGGGTTACACCTGACCTTATAGCACTCTACCAGTTCAGGGATGCCTTGTGGAAAAGCTACAAAGTAACTGGCACTACCAGGGATCTCAATCACTACAGATGCATGCGGAACATGTGCACAAGGCAAACAAGGCATGCAAAAGCACAATATTACTCTGACAATCTCCACCAAAATACATCAAACCCAGCTAACTTCTGGAAGGTTATCAACAATATATTCCAGCCTCCTAACCATCAACAACCAAGTAATATCACTAAGGGGGATATTACTCTGACAAACCCCACTGACATTGCAAATGCATTCAATGATTACATTGTGGGGTGTGCCACTAACTTATTAGCGAAACGCAGCACAAACCCCAAACATGAATTTCATCCTGGGAGTATCCCTACAGTCCCACCCCCTCCCAACACTGCCCACAATTTTCAATTTAGCCCAGTATCTGAAGAGGAGATTACACAAGCGCTCCTCAAACTAAAACTAAGCAGCCAATGTGGACCCGACTTACTACAATCAAGGTTCCTACGACTTGGTGCCCCAGCCATTGCCAAACCAATTGCATCCATAGTCAATTTTATCCTGTCTGCAGGCCATATCCCTAAGACCCGGAAAACTGCCATAGTTGTCCCAATCTTCAAAAGTGGGGACAAAAACACTGTCTCAAACTACAGGCCAATCTCACTTCTCCCAATTCTATCCAAAGTTATGGAAAAATGTGTCCACTCCCAATTAAGCGATTTCTACACCAAGACAAATTTCCCTAGCCAATTCCAGTCTGGGTTTCATCCCAAACACTCCACCGTAACTACCCTGCTAAAAGTTTGCAATGAAATCCAGTGTGGAATGGAACGGGGACAGTATTCCTAGATTTTGCAAAGGCTTTTGACACAGTTGATCATGTTATCCTGCTTAACAAACTCCAGAGCTCTGGAATAGGGAAACATGCTTTAAACTGGTTTCAGTCCTACCTATCAGGAAGATCCCAACATGTGTCCATCTCAGGCTCTAACTCCAACCCCCTGGATATCACCTGTGGTGTCCCGCAAGGCTCAGTTCTGGGGCCCCTACTCTTCTCTGTGTTCATTAATGATATTCCCACAGCTTGTAAGGAAGCCTCAATACACATGTATGCAGATGACACAATCCTATATGCACACAGCCATAGCCTCTCTGACCTTCAACACATACTTCAGTCTGACTTTTTGAGACTCGAAAACTGGATTTCCCAAAACAAACTGTTTTTAAACACTGACAAGACTGTAACAATGGTATTTGGGACCAAGACTAAAATTGTAAAGATTCCAGTGACTGAGCTCCTGATTAGAAGCAACGCTAACACCACCCTAACACCTGTCACTAGTTTTAAATACCTGGGCTTATGGTTTGACTCCCACTTAACATTCGGGATGCACATTGATACCCTGACAACCAAGACCTATGCCAAACTAGGGGTACTTTACAGGAACAAATCCTCCCTAAGTCTCCTGGTCAGAAAGCGTATTGCACAGCAGATGCTAATGCCAATTATTAACTATGGAGACATAGTATATGGCTCGGCACCTCAAACCCACCTTAGCAAACTTGACACTCTCTACAATTCAATTTGTCGTTTTGTTCTCCAATGCAACTACAACACACATCACTGCGAAATGCTCAAAGAACTAGATTGGTCATCACTAGAGTCTAGGCGCAAAGTTCACCTTTCCTGTCTCACCCTCAAGTACTTTCTGGGCAAGCTACCCAGCTACCTGAACAAGCTCCTCGCCCCTACCACATGCAGCACCTATCACCTGAGATCAGACTCCAAAAGACTATTCATGGTCCCAAGGCTCAACAAAGTATCCGGACGTTCCTCCTTCTCCTTCCGTGCACCCCAAAACTGTAACAACCTACCAGAGACCCTCACATCCACCACCAGTTTAAGTTCTTTCAAATCTAAGGCTGTCTCACATTTTAACCTGGTCTGTAACTGTTTCATACTCTCATAATATATATTTTCTTTAACTGTGCATGCAATGTCTTGTATATAATGTATACCTTGTTCATTTATGTAACTGTACTTGTAACCATATATTATTTGTTTTTCTCTGTGCCCAGGACATACTTGAAAATGAGAGGTAACTCTCAATGTATTACTTCCTGGTAAAATATTTTATAAATAAATAAATAAATAAATAAATAAGTAATCAGTGTGACACTGTTTGCAAGCATTGTTACATATTAATTAGAATTTCTTGTATAGACTCATCACACTCAGGTAATATTTTAATTGGTCCATCTCAAATCATGGATTGGTCCCATGTATTAATAAGCGAAATCTGTGAAATAGAGCAAAAACATAATGTCGCAACATTGCACATGTATCTATCTTTCAGCATCATAACGCTGTACTAATCTGCATATGATTGTCGATCTTCACGCATAAGGTACATATATGCTTCAACATCAAGGATCAATCTAATCAGCAAGAAGAATGTTATGTTTCAAATTCCGCTGTTCGCATTACTACAGATATGTGAGTTCCGGTTCCTGAATACATAATAATGTGCGCGCACAACGTGTGTTTGCGCGCGCACGTCAGTAAACTGCGGTCACAGTGTTTGCACGTGCGCACGACGATGTGTACGCTGTGCATACAATAAATGTCCCTCCATGGTGCTGCTAGCAGTACGCAGATGATCGCGGAATATGCATATATGGAATAATAAAAATGTCACTTCTACACACGTACATATAGTAACGTTTACAAGTGAGGTGTGGCCACGCCCAAAGCGGACGATCACCCAATGAGCGTAAACAAGACGCGTGTGGTCATGTCCACGCACCATGAAACTCACGCAAACACCCCTCCCACTGAATGAACATTGGCCTTCAGCGCTGTGCACGCACCGCCCCACCGGCGTGCGCGACTGACAGACTGCAGAGTTACCGTACCAATAACGTACGGTCACATGCAACACTGTGTCACGCGCGCACGTCGGGTGGGGGGGCGGCGCATCGGTAAACTTTGTCAGGACGCATTGTGACATGACCACGTACCCACGTCACATGTCAGCGACACGTACATTGTTTTAATATGTTGAATGGTAAAAAATGAAGTGTGTGTGTGTTTGTGTGTTACTGTTACAGTTCAAACAATATGCTTTCCAATCATTTAGAAGGATTTAATAATGACTCTGCCACAAATGTGTAGTCATGTATGTTAATGTAGTAATTTCATATATGACTTATTATATTTACCTACTGTGTATATGTAAGCATGTCTGCAATGTTAAGCTTCATCCTGTCATTTGGTTAATACATTGTGTATATTAGGCAGATGATGCTGTCATATTTGTTCAATATATTATTCCTGTAAATGAAAACCTAAAAATATGTTTACCTTTATTGTGGAACTCAGAACTCAATTTGCTGGAACACATCGCTCCAGTAAGACACAGCCAGATCAGCCATGGTTGAGTCAATCGTTGAATCCTGATGCATACACATCTCGGTGACCCCGTCATATGGCTCCGCAGTGGGTTTTTGAAACAACACGGGCTGAGGTAGGTACCCATCTTCTCTGTTTTGACATACACACTCGTATTGTCTGTAAGTTTGGACAAATACCGTAGTAGTTATGTCCATCTTGCATCTCGTATTGTGGAAGGCACGGTGCAGGCATGTCAGCAGACGCGACAGTCTATGAGCGTTCATTGTTACTGGTAGTAGGCAAGAATAGGCAATTTAGCAGCAGAAATGTTCCATGTTCCATGGTAATTTTAAACGAGGAAACAACATGCCAACAGCTGTATTGCTGCCCTGCGCGAGGAGCTAAACGCTCAAAACATTCATTTGTGGATAAAGTGAAACGGACAGAAGTTTTCCAATTTTTCTGATTGGCTGCTTGTTTGTAGTATGGATATGTTTCCATGATAAAGCCATATATTTCAGTGACTGTAGCCCGTTTATCGACATTAGCCTCGATGGCTTGATAAATCATATACTTGTATGATTGTAGAGGTTTGCTCAGCAATGTACTTGCAAGTGCCATGTCTTCTCCGTTCTAGTTTTCCGTTTAAAATGTTAACGCATAACCATGTCATCTAAATGTGAGAATGGTAACATTTTATCTCTGCTGTATTTTTCAAGGTTAAAATACAAAAGAGAATTTGTACGCCTAGTTATTCTCCCACAACAAGATTGGTGGAATAATTGGGTGAGCTCATTTTAGAAAGCTACAGTATTTTCGCATGAAACAAAACCTTAGTTCATGCTTATACAATTATAATGGCACATCAAAGTTGCATAATTTCATTCAAATAACACTGTGTGTTCATTAAGCAACATTGATATAATATACAAAGTTAGACATAGACATAAACACATTTATATATACACACATTATATGTATATATATATATATATATATATATATATATATATATATATATATATCAATCAAAAGACTAGTAGCGCCAGATGATAGATAATAAATGTATAATATAAACAAATAATATCAATAATATCAATATAAAATAGAACTGGTAAAGCAGTAAAATATAAAATAAAAAGGTTATACTAATCCACTCATCAGATTGTCCAGTCAATTGTTGTCGCTTGAATGGGTGTGGGGCAGCTTTCAGCAGAAGAACCAGTTCCACAAAAATCTAATAGACAAAAGAAGAAAGCGCACCACCCATAGCGTCAAAACATACAAATGATTTAATAAAAATATGAAGAGGGAAACAGGCTCACTCACAGACAAAAAAGATAATCAGGCATGTATATATTGTATATCACCACCACAGGAACAGCACGGCAAGATCTCCTGCAGCATAAGATGTAACAAACGCCGCCCGCTTGTGTCCCAAAGTCTCAGACCTCATGGATGGTGTAGAAACTCGTGATATCAGGAGTCCTGGGTCAGTCTCTCCACACCAGATCGGCTAGCAATCGCGCCAACTCTGGGGCTGTGTGCAGCAGGGCTGGAAGGTTGCCACTGCTTCCGACCCTTATTGATGACGTAATGTCGACGCTGCTTCCTGACGCGTTTCGTCAGATACACTGACTTTCTCAAAGGATATTGGAACATCAACAGAGAGAAATATATACCCAGAAAAGTGGGTGGTAGGTAACAATTAATCAATCACAAAGCTCCCCCAATTAAAAAAAAAAAAAGCTGTGTGTGCTGTGCACGCGCATAGTAAGTGAAACTTCTTTGACTTTTGTCACAGAAATTGACTTATAACGTGCGTGCTCGGCACACATGTGTCAGTGTGTCAGTCAGTGAGTATGTATGTGTTTGTTTGTGTGTGTGTGTCAGTCAGTGTATGTATCTGTACCGGTCAGTGTGTGTATTTGTGTCAGTCATTGTGTGTGTGTGTGTGTGTGTGTGTGTGTGTGTGTGTGTGTGTGTGTATCTGCCTGGTAACACTGCTGCACACTTCCTCAGTGCAAGGTCATATCAGCTATTATACGGATGTGATAAAACTTATATCAGATATCTCAGCATTTGCAGAACTGCCTGGAAACACCATTGCACACACGTTTTTAGTGCAAGGTTTATATGAGGTCATATCAGTTATCAAATGGTGTGAAAATCATATACCTCTACCTTTCTCAATGGAGGATTCAGATTAGCCCAGATCAATTAAATACTTATACTGGTTGAATTGTGGTATACTAAATATACTATAAACTGGATACCACATTAAACATACCAGTAACCGTAAATCTAATCACCTGACCTACACTGTAGTAGTGTATCAGTACGGCTGCTGATTGATTTACTATTTACCTTATCTTGTATATAAGCTAGAGAATTCCCTGGGTGTCCTATCGGTTGACAGATCCTTCACAAGGACTGTCATTTAGTGTAATCTAGCAATGGTCTATTGATACACTTTGATTTACAGGATCCTCAGCCAAACGGTTATCAGTCTCTAGATCCAACTTACCTTCAGATCAATCTTTTAATACCCATTATTTTAATTATTGTTACATAATAAAGGATTATTTTAAATACTACATTCACCACCAGAGGGTGAGCTTGAGTGCTATACTTGGGTCACTTTTCTTCTCACATTATTGCCAATTGTTCAGCCAAACTTGGAGGAGCCTGTCACCATGTGTGGCATTGAGAGAACCAGGAATGGAGGTGCCAACTTGTGCATGTCCCTTGGTTCATTCAGATTTCCTGCTAACCCGGCATTTTCTACCGGCTTGTCTCTGATTGGCTGCTTGAGAAAGTTCCCACGCTCTGATTGGCTGCAGTATTTTGTGAATGGAGCTCCAAATACTATAAGGATTGATGCACCAATCAGATTCGTGTCTCCAGCTTTTTGCAACCAAGTTCTCAGAAACAACCGAAGCGGTCAGGATTTCAAGACGATTTTAGTTCCAAGAAGTTTGGTACTATGTCACGGTCAAGAAAAAAGTCCTCCGGAGAGAAGGAAGGGAGTGGTGGCGTGTGGAACTTGACACCGATTTGGGTACCAAGACATTCCGAGCTATGACCCGGTCAGGTTATTAAGCGTTTCCTATACGTAAAAGAGTCTAGTTTTCGACCCCACACTCCCAGTAAGTGTGTCTTTCCATCTGTATTTTGTGTTCCACTGTGTGTATGCGAATTTATGCGAATAAATTTACTATTTATTTCACTACATTGTTTTGCTCAATGAATTACCCTGGTATAAAGGTGTAATTGGCTTGTCTCCCGTGACAGTCAGTTTTAGGAGGATATTTGGGCAGAAATGCAATTTTTTTTGGTTGCAGGAGTTCGGGGGCCAAAGTTACCGTTAATCCTCTAATTCTCCCTGGCGAACAGGCATGATTTGCCGGAACGCAGGGTGAATTACACCGGGGCTTCCCAGTGTCCCCCCCGACTCCTACTTTTCGAGCTCAAATATCCCAAATCCATTTCCCTTATGAATATAACTTTCCCCAAAGTGTATGCTTTAGTAAAGTATATGTTATAATGTTTAATACTTTTATTATAAGGCTCTATACAGTCAGCCAGGGCATCAGCATAGACACCGGCATGTCTGTATAGAGTCCGTAGTTCAAAGAGGAGAGGATGTCCAGAGGTGAGAAAAACGTTTGGAGAGTGGGCATAGGCGATTGCCCAGGTCCGGAAAACAAAGGGCACCCTGTTGGGACACCTTTTCTATCTGCCAAACCCGGTGGAGCCTGCCCAGTGGGTGGCATTGGGTTAGCTGGAGAAAGATGGTGAACGTAGGCACTTTCCCCATTGGCTAATCCATATTTCCCGCCCACCCGGCTTTTCGTACCGGCTTGGCCCGCCTCCTCCTCTGACGTAAGCCTAGAGACGAGCCCATTTCTATTACTTCAGCGGAAGGTATGCAAGGCGATGCCCCAGTCAGAGAACCAGACGATTTTGTGGCTTGAGTTGATGAAGCTAGGGCGGGCTTTTCAAAGTTGCACTCTGTTCAAAATAGCAGAGCAACCGGCTTCATTGCTTTTAAAGCTAGAAAAGCCTGCCTCGCAGAGACTAAGTCCCGTCTTTTGCTGCCAAGTTCTACAAACCGAACGGTCGCGGCCAGGATTTTGTGCCGAAATCAGTTCCGAGGTCTTATCCAAATAAACCCCATTTCATTGACTTGTTTGCCTATTGAATGGTCCCGTAAATATAAATGTGTTAAAAGACCTGGTCTACTGTGACAAGCTTTTTTCTGGTGGTAGCGGTGGGATCATAGGGTTTTGAACTATAACTTCCTGCAGGGAATTATAGGGCAAAGTGAGCTTGTGGATTGCAAGCTCTCAAAACAAGTAGTGTCGGAAAACACGTTATTCCTGATTTTGTATCACACTTTTTTTCGTGTCACTCAGTTTAGTGCCACAAGGCGAAGATGTCGCAACGTTCAGGACAGTATCGGTCCTATGATCGTGCAGCAATAGCTGCCCGGTGTGTTACCTTCGGTATGTCAACGGAGGGCCGCAGAAAAGCTGAGCTCGAAGCCTTACTGGAGGAACATGAAGATGCCCTTACCAGTGCTAACCCTTTGGAGCTGTTGCCTTTGCGGAGAGTCGAGGAACGGAGCCAGGTGGACAGGTCCAGGAGGTACCGTGAATATAGTGGATGCAAGCTATCAACCCCCCCCTCCCCCCTCCGGCATCCCCCATGCCCAGCGTACCTCAGGACTACTCCCAGTACCGTCCACCCCAGATAACTACCAGAGTTTTGGAAAGTTTATAGACGGTGTGACGGACCTTGATGGGTACCTGAGGAGCATTGAGAAGCAATGCTGGCGGTACTCTCTCCCACCAGTCGAATAGGTCTAGTTCCTGTCCCCACAGCTGACCGGCCGGGCACAGGATACATACCAGGCAATACAAATCAGACGCAAGTGAGGATTACGAGTATGTGAAAACGGTTCTGCTGAGACGGTACTGCATTACTCTCGAGACCTATTGGGAGCGGTTCCGGTCAGAGAACAAGACTGCTCGGGACTCTCACGCAGACTATATGGCCCGGATCATCCACCAGGGAACTCAGTGGGTAGAGTGTGGGGTGCAATGCCCGTACCTACGAGAAACTGCTCGACCTGATCTTTCGTGAGCAGTTCTACCAAAGGTGTCTGCCAGAAGTCCATGAGTGGGTCATTGACCGCAAGCCAGCCAACTGCGAAGGAAGCAGCCACCCTGGCAGATGATTTTGTGACCACCCGACCTCAGTATCGGACATGGGTGGCACCACCTACTGCGGCTCCTGCAAATCGGGCAGATAAGCCAGCAGCGACTTCCAATGCTGTCCCGAATTGGAGGACCAAGCCTCCCTGAGGAAAAGGCACCCAAGCCTGCAGAATTTACGCATGATCGCGGTGTTACCAATTGGGGACACGCACTCCAGCTGAAAAACCAGTCACCTCTGTGGGTGGGTGGGACTGGCACCAACAGAGGAGCAGCAAGCAGCCGTCCAACAGATCAAGCAGCGTACAAAGGCGGCGGTCCCTACACCTTCTACAGGCGGCATAGCAGTAGAGACAGACGGGCACCTAGTGCCAGCCATCGGACTGTAAGCAAATGATGTACGGAGGAAGCATTTGCGACCATCGGAGCTCTCCAGGCAGCCGGCCCGATCGGCTCCGGTGCTACACTTACTCTGGTGCGACCTGAAATTCTTAGCCCAGCGGATCAGCTCCCTGGACAAGGGATGCAGGTCACCATTCCAGACTGGGGACCTCGGAGCAAACTCCTGGGTCTCCAGATTTATTTATAAAATGTTATACCAGGAAGAAATACATGGAGAGTTACCTCTCGTTTTCAAGTGTGTCCTGGACACAGAGTTAAGATGACAAATAATACATGATTACAAATACATAGTTACATAAGTGAACAGGGTATACATTATATACAAGACATAGCATGCACAGTTAGAGATCATATATATTATAGGCGTATGTAACAGTTACAGACCAGATACAAATGTGAGACAGCTTTAGTTTTGAAAGAACTTAGACTGGTGGTGGCTGTGAGAGTCTCTGGTAGATTGTTCCAGTTTTGGGGTGCACGATAAGAGAAGGTGGAGCGGCCGGATACTTTGCTGAACCTTGGGATCATGAACAGTCTTTTGGAGTCAGATCTCAGATGATAAGTGCTGCATGTGGTAGGGGTGAGGAGCTTGTTCAGATAGGTGGGTAGCTTGCCCAGAAAGTATTTGAAGGCAAAACAGGAAAGATAAACTTTGCACCCAGACTAAAATCTAGTCAAGTGGTCAAGTCTAGTCTAGTCAAAAAGATCAAGTGATAACCAATCTAGTTCTTTGAGCATTTCGCAGTGATGTGTGTTGTAGAAGCGCAAAATAGAGCGAAACGCGCAGCGGGCTACCACAGTCCCCACTAGCCACATTATACATTTTGTGTGTTTATGGGATAAGTTTGGCAATTGAACCTCCACTAAGACAAACAACTGTGAGCGCTGCTATAGCTAGGCATGCAGCTCATGAGAGGAACAGCTCTTCCTGGCAGACAGCTTCTGGTTCACTTCCGATTTGACAACCGTGTGGTGATCCGGGATAGTTGGAGCAGGGGGGACTCTGCAGATTTCGTGGTGTTGATGTCGGCAGTGTGAGGGGAATAGGATTGATAAAGTGGCTGAACTTCACTGTAAGTTTTTAATTTGCTAAATGTATAATAAATGTGAACTATTTCTTTGACGTCCTGCCTTCTCTGAGCTCCTTTCTTTGTTCTATGTGTGTTGTAGTTGCATTGGAGAACAAAACGGCATATTGAATTGTAGAGGGTGTCAAGTTTGCTAAGGTGGGTTTGGGGTGCCAAGCAGTATACTACGTATCCATAGTTGATAATGGCATTTGCATCTGCTGTGCGATACGCTTTCTGACCAGCAGACTTAGGGAGGCTTTGTTCCTGTAAAGTACACATACAGTAGTTTGGCATAGGTTTTGGATGTCAGGGTATCAATGTACATCCCGAATGTTAAATGGGAGTCAAACCATATGCCCAAGTATTTAAAACTAGTAACAGGAGTTAGGGTGGTTTTTGTGTTGGTTCTGATCTGGAGCCCAGTCATTGGAAGCTTTAAAAATGTTGCATTGGTCCCAAATACCATTGTTACAGTCTTGTCAGTGTTTAAAAACAGTTTGTTTTGTGAAATCCAGTTTTCGAGTCTCAAAAAGTCAGACTGAAGTATGTGTTCAAGGTTGGAGAGGCTAGTGCTGTGTGCATATAGCATTGTGTCATCTGCATACATGTGTATTGAAGCTCCCTCACAAGCTGTAGGAAGATCATTGATGAACAATGAGAAGAGAAGGGGCCCAAGAACAGAGCCTTGCGGGACACCACAGGTGATATCCAAGGGGTTGGAGTTAGAGCCTGAGATGGCCACATGTTGGGATCTACCTGATAGGTAGGAATGAAACCAGTTTAAAGCATGCTTCTCTATTCCAGAGCACTGGAGTTTGTTAAGCAAGATAACATGATCAACAGTATCAAAAGCCTTTGCAAAATCTAGGAATATTGATTTGTCCCAGTTTTATTCCACACTGGATTTAATTGGAAACTTTTAGCAGGGTAGTTATGGTGGAGTGTTTGGGGCGAAAGCCAGATTGGAATTGGCTATGGAAATTTGTCTTGGTATAGTAATTGCTTAATTGGGAGGGAACACATTTTTCCATGACTTTGGATAGTATTGGGAGAAGATTGGCCTGTAGTTTGAGACAGTGTTTTTGTCCCCACTTTTGAAGATTGGGACAACTCTGGCAGTTTTCCAGGTCTATGGATATGGCCTGTAGACAGAATAGAGTTGACTATGGAAGCAATTGGATTGGCAATGGCTGGGGCACCAAGTTTTAGGAACTTAGATTGCAGTAAGTCAGGTCCACATTGGCTGCTTAGTTTAATTTGAGGAAAGCTTGTGTAATCTCCTCTTCGGACACTGGGATAAATTGAAAATTGTGAGTAGTGTTGGGAGAGGGTGGGGCTATAGGTGTACTCACAGAATGAGGTTCATGTTTGTGGTTTGGGTTGCGTTTCGCTAATAAGTTAGTAGCACACCCCACAAAGTAATCATTGAATGCATTTGCAATGTCAGTGGGGTTTGTCAGAGTAATATCCTCCTTAGTGATATAACTTGGTTGATGATGGCTAGAAGTCTGGAATACATTGTTGATAACCTTCCAGAAGTTAGCTGGATTTGATGTATTCTCGTGAAGATTGTCAGAGTAATATTGTGCTTTTGCATGTCTTGTTTGCCTTGTGCACATGTTCCGCAGGCATCTGTAGTAATTAAGATCCTTGGTAGTGCCAGTTACTTTGTAGCTTTTTCACAAGGCATCTCATAAATGGTAGAGTGCTATAAGGTCAGTTGTAACCCATGAAGGTCGGCCCCCGTACTCTTATTCTGCGTAGTTTAGCATGGGTATCACAGAGTTTTAAGAACTCGGATTGGAAATAGTCGAGCGCAGAATCAGGGTCAGGAATTAAGTCGATTCTGTATCAAGGCCAGTTGGTAAGGTCAGTCAGAAACTACTGTGGGTTAAAGTTTCTAAATGTTCTAGTGAGGAGAACTTTAGGGCTTGATTGGGGTGGTTTAGTTTTCCTTACACAGTACACCATTGCATGGTCACTGAAAATGTCAGGAAGGATGCCAGAGGATTGAATTCTGCTTGATTTGATGAGAGAATCAAGTCTAGCAAGGAATGGTTGTGAGATTTCAGGTGTCTCCTTGTGGGTTGGGAAATGAGTTTCATTAGGTTAAGTGACTTGAGTTGTATCTGGATCTTGTGGTTTTTAGGGTCGAGCCAATTGAAGTTGAAATCTCCAAGAACTAGCAACTCACTCTTCTCAGAGAGGAAATGGGGCCAAGAAACTGGGTGATATCAGTCAGGGACTGGAGAGGGGCTTTAGGGGGCGGTAGATGCCAGTAACCAAGTTAGGCTTTGAAAGGGGGAGGCAGGTTTTGCCAAATAGAATTTCAAAAGAGAGTGGGCTTGGGGGGCAAGTTAACAGTGTAAATTTCTCTCCTAGAAATTGAGTATCCCTGAATGGCGATATTTGCATTGGGGGTTTTAGGGGTTAGCCATGTTTCTGTGAGACCGATGGCTTTGGGGTTAGGCATAAGGCACCATCCAATTTGTGCAGCGGGCTCCGGATATTTATGTGGGCGACAGATGGACCTTTTTGGAATTTGAAGGGGGTATTCTCAGGGGTATGGGACAGAGTTGAAAAGGGAGGGCCTGGGTTAAGTTCAATTTCACCTGGAAAAGAGAGTAATAGTATTTTGACTAGAAAATCAGTAGAGTATAGTAGAAATTTGAGAAGTTGTTTGCAAGTTGTACATTTGTGATGTTTGCTATTTGAGTGTTGCTGTGCTGGTTTTCAGAGTTCGCCAGCAACATTCATAAGATAGTGCAAGGCTTTTGAGTAATCCAGGGTGTATGGTGATGTTGGGTGTGTGCCAGGAGGGAGGAGTTTGTAGTGGATAGAGAGTAACATTTCCATGAGGCCACGAGAATGAACAAAGTTGAGGTATATACCAGGTTCATTATTACAGAGGTAGGTAATGTTGCATGAAGCTGTTGTGAGCCAAGTGAGTGTGTGTGCAGACTAAACAGCAGGGGTGTGCCTTTTCCTTGTCAAAACGACAAAGATAGGGTATGGACTGGTAGGAGACAGTTAGTGGTACCCAGGGAGTATAGGCAGCAGTTGTTGCAGGTAGCCCACTCAATCCCACTAGCGGGGCATCAGGGGGTAGCCCGAACTAGATCCTGGCTATTGCAGCATTTCTACTAGCAAAGAGCATCGCGGGCAGTGGCATATTTGTCGCTCCTGTGAAGCCTGCCAGCATGTAGACAAGTCGGGTGACCGTGTGAGGGTCCCCCTGAAACCACGACCGGTGATAGGTAAACCTTTCCAGAGGGTAGCGGTAGATATAGTGGGACACCTTCTGGTCCCTAGCTGGACGGGGAAGCACTACATCCTCACGGTGATCGATTTTGCGACCCAATACCCTGAGGCTGTGGCACTGTCCTCGATTGAAGCAAAGAAGGTGGCAGTAGCTCTAAGAATTTTCTCTAGGGTAGGTTTCCCTATCGAGATTCTAACTGATCAGGGGATCCAATTCATGTCTGAATTGCTCCATTGTCTCTGGAAGGCGTGTGGGGTGCCAACACTCCGCACGACCCCTTACCACCCTGTAAGGGAGTCCAGGGGTTAAACTCTTTCACAGGCTGGAAACTGCACTGGTGTCGGGTTTCCTACCTGAACTTAGAGGTGGAGGTAATTAAACTCCTGATTGAACAGGTATAAAAAGCAGGAAATGAGAACCTGTCACTGTACCTGTTTGGAGTCTGTGAGAGGATCACAGATCACAGAGCGCCCGCTGTAATGGGAGAGGGGGTTTGGCCCGGGATTAAAGGGGTTACACCCCATTTGGACACCCCTGCTCTCACTTGGGAAGCAAGGCGTTAACTGGACTGTGGTCCTGTAATGTGTTTTTACCTTGCTTCAGCATCCTCATGTATATTCCCCTGTAAAAATGTATTGTTTCTGTTCCAGTGTCTGCACCAACACATACCCTGGGATTGATGCGGGAGGTAAAGGGTAAAGGTTAACTTAGTATTTATAGCTCTTTGTTCCATGTTCCTGCCTTTTCAGGCTCCAGTTTGCAGCCTTCCATAGGTCGCCATTGAGGCTCCATGCTTTTCAATGGCAGAAGTAGCGGTTTTGGACCTATTTTCCAGCGACGACCAGCAGGTGGCGTCCGAGAGGAGGAGCGGCGGTTTCCCATTGTAAGTCAATGGGGCCATTGACTTCAATGGGGATTCCTCGACACCGACCTCGAGGAACAGGTTGGCAGCCATCCAAATCACAGACCGCAAAAGCGGATACGTCTTTGAAAAGAGCTTAATCACTTGGGTCAAGTTCAATGACAATTGGCATGGGAATCTTAGGTTCTAGGGCACCTGGGAATAAAATTCTTTTTGCCCCTAGCCCCTAGGAACCCCCACACACAACCCCCACCGGGTCCGGGGATCAGGGACCCCTGTAAAGGGTGAAGCGGAGAAAGAGTGTCGCGCCATTGACTTTAATGGCGGAGCGGAGGCCCCATTGAATCCAATGGCGGCGTGCGCCCATGCATTGTCTGTGGCGGCGCCGGCCATTGATTCCAATAGGGAAAAGCCGCGTGGCGTGAAAACGGCTAAGTCCGAAATGGTAAAAATGTAAGTCCATATCTCCGGGTCTGGAAGGACCAGAGGGCTGGGATTTGGGTGGCATGTAGCCAAGGTTCCGGCATGAATGCATGACCATTCCCAGCCCTCTCCGATCAACCAGGCGGAGTATGGGCAAATGTAAAGATTTTGGGGTTTTCCATAGACTTCAATGGCGGCATCCCCCCATTGAAAGTCTATGGCGGGGAACCCCATTGACTTCAACGGCGGAGCCACGCCATTAAAAGCCTATGGCGGCGGACCCCGTTGATTTCAATGGGGAAAGAGTTAAAAGCAGAGATTCATTTTTAAAGGGAAGAATCCTGTATTTTAAAAGTGTTTTAAACTGCATTTGTGTATCTCCGGTTCTGGGGGTCGCAGAGGGCTGAGATTTGTCCACAATGGGGATACAGTTCCGGCAAGAAAAGCTGGCAAATATCAGCCCACTGGGCCCACCAGAACCGCTTATATTAATATATGAAGATATTAAGCTGTGAATAGTATTTTGGATCTGGTATGAGGACGCAGACCCCATCTGCTATGTTAATAGGTCAAGAGGACAGACAGATGGTCTGGCCCTGACGGCTTTTCAAACGCTTATTATAAAAAATTTAGATTGTCTCTTTCCCCCTTTCTACTTGATATGTTCAACTCCTTCCTAGAGGGAGACCCGATCCCGGGCACAATTTCTGCTGCCAACTTAGCTATTATTCATAAGGAAGGAAGGGACCCGCTGCAATGCGGTAACTACAGACCAATCTCCCTGCTTAACACAGACCTAAAACTCTTTAGCAAGATCCTCGCAAACAGGCTAAATCCTATTCTCCCCAGACTAATTCATAAAGACCAAGTGGGTTTCGTGTCAGGAAGACAGGCCTCTGACAACACCCGTAAAATTATCAATATCATCGACCACGTGCATCTCAATAAACTCCAGGCCATGATTCTTAGTCTAGATGCCGAGAAGGCCTTTGACCGGATCAAATGGTCCTTCCTTGATCAAACAATGATTAAATTCGGTTTCTCAGGCCCGTTCCTCAAAGGTGTCCGAGCATTATACCAGAACCCCACTGCATACTTAAAACTACCAGGAGGACAATCCAGCCCGATCCACATAAGAAACGGAACCAGGCAGGGTTGCCCCCTATCCCCACTGCTTTTCGCAATCTCAATCGAACCGCTAGCAGCCCAAATCAGAGCTGACCCAGATATCACAGGCATAAACATAGCTGACAAAAACTATAAAATATCCCTTTTCGCGGACGACGTCATTCTGACCTTAGCTGACCCTCATATCTCCCTCCCTAACCTGCAGAAACTGCTAGACCAATTTAGTCAGGTCTCAGATTATAAAATAAACACGGACAAATCTGAAGCATTGAATATATCCCTCCCCGAGCCCACATGGAGACTTCTCCAATTAAACTACAAATATAAGTGGAACTCCACCCACATAAAATACTTAGGGATAAAAATTACTAGAATGTACAACTTGCTGTACAAAACTAACTACCCCCCTCTATTTAGCCAAATCAAGAGAGACCTAGAAGCTTGGAACACATACCAGATTTCCTGGTTTGGCAGAATCGTCTCCGCTAAAATGAATATCCTCCCCCGTCTATTGTATTACTTCCAAACGCTCCCAGTTCCAATCCCCCTAGCCGAATTAAGAAATTTACAAATGCAAATCCTGCGTTTCATATGGAAACAACGCAAACCTAGAGTCCCGAGGTCAGTGCTCATGGCCGCAAAGACAAGAGGTGGACTGGGGGTGCCTGACGTGAACAAATACTACCACGCGGCCCAACTCAGGCAGGCAGTGGTTTGGAACAACCCTCCGAGCTCGGCCTGCTGGCTAAAAATAGAGTCTCGCCATGCGTCCCCTGTTCCCCTCCCAGTACTACTATGGTCCCCAGAGCACAAGGAAAAACCTCCTCAGAAACTTGAGCTCGGAGCGATGAAATGCACGTGGTCTATATGGTCCAAAAATAGAGGGAAATACGGCCTAACTTCATCCCCCTCCCAACTCACCCCCATACTTGGGAACCCTGAATTCCCTCCTGGGTGCTCCCAAGCTCAGATCGGTCTATTCCAGGACCTAGACATTAACATGGTTGCGGATCTGCTAGAGAATGATGAAGCTCTGTCCTTCCAGGAGCTCAAAAATAAATTATCAACCCCCCATCTCCCCATATTCGCATTTCTACAGATAAGGCATTTCCTTAGAGCTCTATCCCCGACCTCAAAATTCCCCCCCCCTGACCAAATTTGAGTCCCTCTGTCAAGTAAGAGAGTATCAGAAAGGGCTAATCTCAGCAATCTACAGCATAATAGAGAACTCCCTCCCCCCACCCACCCATACTTATATGCAAAAATGGTGCGTAGATCTCGGCATATCACTAGACCTTGAGGACTGGGAGGACATCTGGGTCACAGCCCCTAAAACTTCAATTTGCTCCGTCACAAAAGAAAACATATACAAAATACTATTTCAGTGGTACCTGACCCCGAGTAGATTGAGCCAGATCTTCCCCGGCGCAATTGACCTGTGCTGGAGAGGATGTGGACAAAAGGGCGACATGGCCCACATTTGGTGGACATGTCCTGAGATCCAGCAGTTCTGGACTAGAATTCAAAGACTCCTGGATGAAACCCTGGGCCTGGAGGTTCCCCTGGACCCCCTGACATACGTGCTGGGCAAACCAATAGAGGAATCTCCAAGCCTCCGCGGCCAGGCTGACTTCCGCTATACTTACGGCGGCGAGATGCTCGGTGGCGGCGGCCTGGAAGCAACTAAAAGCACCCTCAAGGAGGACTGTAGTGAATAGAAAAAATACAGTAATGACTATGGAAAAATTAACGGCCATGCTAAAACAAAAAATGCCACAATTCTATAACACATGGGAGCCCTGGATCAGCCCGGGAACCCTACCCCCCGGATAGGTCCTAACGAATAGCCAACCAACTGAAGAGGCAGAAAGAGAGGCGTGCAAACCCACTACCCCCCCCCCCATCTTCCCCCTCTTCTGTCATCCCCATCTATCGCCCCGCCCTGAGTCACCCCTCTTTTCATACTAAATAACCAAGAAAACGATTTATTGAGACCCTTGACTCGCCTCACAGTCATGTACCGCTACCCTCAATGCTAAATGTATCATATTGATTGTAACCTCTGTCTGTAATCTTTATATGTGTCTCCAATAAAGGAAAAAAGATTTAAAAAAAAATAAAATAAAAGCCTATGGCGACGGACCCCGTTGATTTCAATGGGGAAAGAGTTAAAAGCAGAGATTCATTTTTAAAGGGAAGAATCCTGTATTTTAAAAGTGTTTTAACCTGCATTTGTGTAACTCCGGTTCTTGGGGTCGCAGAGGGCTGAGATTTGGCCACAATGGGGATACAGTTACGGCAAGAAAAGCTGGCCCACTGGGCCCACCAGAACCGCTTATATTAATATGTGAAGATATTAAGCTGTGAATAGTATTTTGGATCTGGTATGAGGACGCAGACCCCATCTGCTATGTTAATAGGTCAAGAGGACAGACAGATGGTCTAGCATAAGCCCTCTGATCAAAGGTTGACAGCCCTGATTGTTCCTCCGCCCTACTGTAAACAAAGGACCTGAGTGGTCTGTAAGTGTCATAATTCACACTTACAGATAAGAAAGATTCTACTTCAAAGGAATTTTGCTAGCCAGCTAGGTGCCCAGGGTTAAGAGATAGGCCTGAGGTGGTATATAAATGATGCTCAGCCTATCCTCATTGTCTTATGTCATTTCGTGATTGCTGCATGAACTGCTAATCAAGATTTCCTGATTATTTCATCATTCCAACTTTAAGTGCATATTTTGTCTGTTATTTGTATATCTCGTGTGTTCACCTTTTTCAAGGAATAAATTATATTTTATCATATCTAGTCGTGTTCAGTTCAACCCAGGTATTTTTGGTGTAAATTATAGCTTGTCATAAAATTACTGTGACACCCGCCTGCATGGATCCAGGCTCGTTCACCAGAAGATTTTGCCTGGCAACCGTGAGGAAACCACAGCCTCCCCCAGCAGAGAAGCCTGTACCAGAGAAGGGCAAAAGGAGTTATCTTGCAGCTGGAGAAATCGGAGATGCCGGACCACTAATCAATCACACAAGACTGGCCAGCTGTCGTTAGAAAGGACCACAGTAAGGTTTAGTTAGATTCCTGAAAGGAGTAGGTGTTTATTTTATGATTTTGTGTTTTGCCTTAAAAGGACAGTAGCCACAATGTTTTGGTTGCTGTTTTGTGGAAAATAAAATCACTCAAGTTAGGTTTATCCTAAAAATTACGTGTGGAATTCTTTTCTGACCTCGCCTACAGGGCTCTCTGTTAACCCCTGCCCGCCCCCTCTCCCCCCCCCCCCACCCCCAAGACAAACGGACTGTGTGAGCGGTTCAATGGTACCCTGAAGCAGATGCTCCAAACCTATGTAGAAGCTGAACAAGGAGACTCATTTACAGCATTTGATGTTTGCATACCAAGAGGTACCGTTAGAGTCCACTGGGTTCTCCCCCTTTGAGCTCCTATACGGTCACAGGGTTCGTGGACTGCTTGACCCGATCTATGAGGGATGGGAAGGGGAGACTACTACTACTACTGATGCTCTGTGCTACAGTATGTAGTAACTCTCAGAGACCGGCTAGACCGACTCATGGGGTTGGCACAAGCTAACCTAAGGGATGCTCAGACCAAGCAGAAGACTTGGTATGATCAAAATGCCCGTAATAGACAGTTCATCCGTGGGCAGCAAGTGCTTGTTCTGAAGCCCACTTGGCAAAAAAAACTCATGGCAGCTTTGGCTGGTCCATATACGGTTATCTGCAGGATGAACGAGTGCAACTATGTTGTACAGTTCGATGGAGAGACAGGAAGACACAGGACTTATATTAATATGCCTAAGGAGTACTTCCAGAGTGTGGCATCAGTGATGGCTCTGTAGCCCACCAATGGGGTACCCGGCGAGCCAAGCTCTGCCCGACCTCCTAGGGGAAGCTAGGCAGGGGGCACAGTGGAGCAGGTAGGGATAGGTCCCCAGCTCGAGGCAGCCCAGCGGGTGCAGGCAAGAGCTATGCTAGACCAGTACCAGGACCTGTTCACGGATAAGCCGGGCAGGACCCATATCACTGATCACCCAAGTCCGCTCAAGACTCAATCGGTGTCAGATGCCTATCCCATGCCCCGCATGTATGAGCTGCTAGATGGGCTCGCGGTGGCATGATATCGGACTACCATGGATTATGCATGGGGGTACTGGCAAATCCCAGTGACCCAGGAGGCACAGGAGAATTCAGCTTTCATCACTCCAAGTGGCTTATATGAATTTCTAGTTATGCCATTCGGGAAGAAGAATGCCCCGGCTAACTTCCAACGCCTGGTCAGTAGGTTACTGGAAGGGATGCAGGGTTTCGCAAAGGCATACCTTGACAACATAGCTGTATTTAGCAATTCCTGGGAATCCCATTTAGTGCATGTAGCCGCGGCACTGAAAAGGATAGGAGAAGCAGGGCTGACACTCAAACCATCCAAGTGTCTAGTTGGGATGCAGAGGTACTTTACCTCGGGCACAGAGTAGGAGGGGGCATCTCAAGCCATAGCCGACTAAAGTAGAGGTAATTCTCGAATGGCCAGTTCCCCGAACAAAGAAGCAGGTTATGGCTTTCATAGGCACCGCTAGCAACTATAGGAAGTGTGTCCCCCAGTACAGCACCCTGGCCAAACATCTGACTGACCTGACCCAGAAGAAACTTTCGGTTCCGGTGATCACTGATCACAATATCCCCAGCTGGTTACAGAGGGTGCCTTGGGAGAACAAAAAACATCTGCGCTGGAGCCTTGCCCTGCAGGAATTTGACTTTACTACAGGACATCCCCAGTGACAAGAAAACCTCCAGGATATCCAGGTCTGGGAGCCACCTGATGGGGTGCCTGCCTCAGAGCCTTCGTCTTGAGGGGGGGGGGGGGGGGACAGGAGGGGGTAACCAGGTTATCTAATAAAAGTTATGTCCTCTGGTTACCCCTGAACCTGTGGGGTCCCTGGTAGCTACATAAGCACCATAAGCTAGGGATCAGTAATAATACATGTGTAAAATAAAGTGACCGCTGCTTTTTTCTGTTTTCATGTTCCCTTGGCCTTAGAACTATGAGATTTCTTGTGAAACGAGGTTACAGTAAGAATTTACTAAAACGGGCATATCAAAGAACCCTGGGCACAAACAGAGACTCTTTCTTCGCAACGAATACAAATGACAAAACTGATGATGGTAGAGTCATCAGATACGTTATCACATACAATACCAAATGGAGAGAAATGAGGACCAGTTTTCAAAAGCATTGGCATATCCTTTTAAATGAGGACCTAGTGGACACTTTAAAAAATAAACCATCCATGGTATGGAAAAGAGCCCCTAATATCGGAGACAAAATAGTTCATAGCCATTTTCAGAAGAAGGGACAAAGTATGAGTAATTGGCTAACTGATCACAATAAAGAATCTTACAAATGTAGCTCTTGCAAGGCCTGCCAATTCATGATGAGAAATGAAAAATTCACGAACAACAATACTAAAAATTTTATTCAAAAAACTTGAATTGTAAAACGGCCGGAGTAATCTATATGATTACATAAAATGTGGCCTCAAATATGTGGGCAAAACCCGCACACAGCTGTGAAGGAGGGTGCTGGAACACATAGGATCCATCAAAAACTCAAATTATACATTAATCTCAAGACATGTGAGAGAACAACATGCAGGCAATACAGGGGTGCTCTCTTTCCAGGGCATAGATCGCCTATTACCAACATACGTACAGGTGATTGGGACAAAAAATTACTTCAAAAAGGATCTTTAATTTAAACACTGTCACCAAAAGGATTCATGTCTGCCCCATTTATAGAATACACTGTTAGATTTTTAATTCATGATTGACAATAAGGACCCTCCCTCAAGTCTTTGTTTCTACATATGAGACACACATATGCAGAGTTCTTGTGTTCTTATATAGAATGTTATCTTTAATATCAAATAAGCCTCTCTGTGCTTAGCACATTATCACAGAACATGTTTGAGCATCTTTTTATTATTTTAAAGTACTCACTGTGTCTATATGGTGCGGTCTGTGAAATCCGTTTTTTTTCACTCTGAAAGCAAAAAGAGAAGCATCAGCTATCACCACAGCAATGGGGACGCTATTAAACAACGTCTCCCAGCTTGGTTACGTATCCCCAGAAGAAGCCGTGGTTACGGTGAAACAGCTGTAGGGAACGCTGCCTCAAGCATTTCACGATACATTGGAAACAGGGAGGACACACTACGCGTACCTGCAGGACATGGTATATGTATTTTTTTCAATCAAATCTTATGCATTGTATGAACAGCGAGGCTGTGATCAGCTGCAAACTATTTTTAAAGGACAGTGTCAATAAGCGCAATACAGTGCTGCTATAATGAGTGCTACATTGGATGGGGGTATTAGCTTCTGTGTTTTTTCTACTGAAAGGCGTTGTAGTTGATTGGATCCCAAAAAGGATGGTGTGTGCTTATATTTCACATTAATTTAACTACCAGTGGATTTCTAGAACAAAATGCTGATATTTATTTAGCATAACTTTCATTACCTACCAACACTGTTAAAGGAAATGAGAAAGTTATATACTTTCCCCACAAAAACAAAGATAATAACCCTATAGTGATGCTTTCAAATTGAAAATCATAATGGCCAATGTCTATTATCAAGAGTGACTACCAGGTTATACTATTTTAAGTGGTTCTGACCCTGTAATTGAACCTAAAGTTCATAAGTATCTTGCGCTTAACAAAGTAATTTGTTTATTTTCAGCCACTATCTACTAGTCTTAGTGCAGTCTCCTCTTTCACTGGCAATTATATACATTACTAGTTGATATACCCGGCGTTGCCCGGGCGTGGAAGGGCAGGGGGCATTGAGTCGAAGGGCGGGGCAAGGGGGGGAGAGGGGGGGGGGGGGGGAGGGGGGGGGGGCAAAGGGCAGGGGGCAAAGGGCAGGGGGAGTCAAGGACGCGTTACAGAACCCATTCCCCTGCGTTTCCTCACCTTGCACACGGCCGCGCTCCTCTTCCTCCAGGTACCGGCCGCCCTCCTCCTCCACCTCAGGCTCCTCAGCGGTGTCCGTGACCCCCGGCGAGGCTGAGACGCTCCGGTGAGGAGGTGCTGTGCCCTTCACGGGAGAGGCGGAGAGAGCCGAAGGAGCGCTCTCGGGGATGGGGAGCGGCCTGTGGGAGGTGAGAGCCGCAGAGAGCGTGCTCGGGGTGGGGGGGGGGGACGGGGGAGCGGTGTGTGTGAGGAAGCGCCGGGGGAGGGTGAGAGCCGGGAAGGAGCGGTGTGGTGAGGGGAGAGCGCGGGCGGGGTAAGGGAGTGGTGTGTGAGGGAGAGCGGTATGTGTGAGGGAGAGCGGTATGTGTGAGGGAGGGTGTGTGAGCGAGAGCGCCGGGTGAGGGAGAGCGCCGGGGGGAGGGAGTGGCCTATGGGAGGTGAGAGCCGTGCGGAGGTGAAGGTTCGGGAGGGTGGATAGTCGGCTCTTGGAAGGAGCGGCTGTGGGTAGGTGTAGAGCGCCGGGGAAGGGAGCGGCCTGTGGGAGGGTGAGAGCGCCGGGGAAGGGAGCGGCCTGTGGGAGGGTGAGAGCGCCGGGGAAGGGAGCGGCCTGTGGGAGGGTGAGAGCGCCAGGGAAGGGAGCGGCCTGTTGAGGTGAGAGCGCCGTGGGAGGGTGGGAGTGCCGGGGAAGGGAGCGGCCTGTGGGAGGGTGAGAGCGCCGGGGAAGGGAGCGGCTTGTGGGAGGTGAGAGCAGGAGAGAGCGTGCTCTGGGGGGCCAATGAGAGCCGTGGGGGTCGGGACACAGGGGGGGCAGACACACCGGCCAATGAGAGCCGTGGGAGGGCGGGCGGACCAATCAAATGGTCTCCAGACACTCACAAACAAGATTTTCGATTATATAGATATAGATTAAATTACCATCTAGTATAGCTCTGGATCTTCTTTTATTTTTTTTTATTCATTTTTGAGTGTAATAAGTTAAGAAATAAAAGTTTTATATAAACAATGTAGACAGTATTTTTTCAAAGGTGTCTTTTTTTTGTGGCCTGTAATCTCTAATTAAGGAGTAGTCGGGACCTGTCAGTCCACCTATATACCCACTCCCTAAATTGTCAATTTTCTATCCTCTTTCAAAATATCTACCATAACCAACGGCCATTTATGCTAATACTGCCACTGAGTTAATTATAGTGTATATAATATAACGAATACGTTTATCATTATTGGAAGGAGTGCACCCATTCAAAGGGATTTTCTTTATGTTGTTATGTTCATTGTTTATAGTCTCCATCTGGCTACTATTATCCTTGGGTTACACCACTCTCAGTATAGAGCAAGTGTTTATTATCTCCTATATTGAGATTTCTTGTGTCAGTTTTAGGTGGCATATTTGGGTAGAAATGCAATTATTTTGGTTGCAGGATTTCGGGGGCCTATATATGCGCAAAAAAAGAGAAAACCATCAGTCAAAATGAATAAAAAACTTAATAGATTGACTCAAATTTCACATATTCAAAATCACATAACACATTACTGTATTGTATCATGTGAAATTTGAGTCAATCTATAAAGTTTTTTATTTATTTTGACTGATGGTTTTCTCTTTTCTTGCGCTTCCTTTTTGTGTATATGTTCTGGTATATTCCCGCTGATCACGGGAGAGGGGAAGCAGCAGAGGGATACCATCACTTCTGGATACAGAGGGACTTTTGTTGGGACTGCGCATACTTTCCTTTTTGAGGAGTTCAGGGGCCAAATTTACCGGTAGTCCTTTAATTCTCCCCGGTGAACAGGCATTATTTGCCGGTACGCGGGGTGAATTACACCGGGGTTTCCCAGTGTCCCCCAGACTCCTGTTTGTCGAACCCTAATATCCCAAATCCATTTCCCTTATGAATATAAGGTTCCCCAAAGTGTATGCTTTATTAAAGTATATGTTATAATGTTTTATACATTGTTATAAGGCTCTATAAAGTCAGCCAGGGCATCAGCATAGACGCCGTCCTGTCTGTATAGAGTCCGTAGTTCGGAGAGGATGTCAAGAAGTGAGAAAACCGTTTGGCGAGCGGGGATGGACGATTACCCAGGTCCGGAGAACAAAAGGCACCCTGTGGGGAGACCTTTTGTATCTGCCAGACCTGGTGGAGACTTCCCAGCGGGTTGCATTGGGTTAGCTGGGGAAAGATGGCGAGCGTAGGCACTTTCCCCATTGGCTAATCCATATTTCCCACCCACCAGGCTTTTCGAGCCCGGTTGGCACACCTCCTCCCCTGACGTCAGCCTAGAGACAAGCTCCTGCTTCTATTGGCTGGTGGGAAGTTTCCCACACACTGGTCGCTCCTCCTACGTCTATGCTGAAGATAGTTCAGCGGAAGGTATGTAAGGAGATGCCCTAGTCACAGAACCAGGCCATCCTATGACTTGAGTCAATGAAGCTACAGGAGAGCGGGCTTTTCAAAGTTGCTCTGTTCGAAATAGCAGAGCAACTGGCTTCATTTTGAAGCTAGAAAAGCCTGCCTCAAGGAGAGACCAGGCAATTTACACCTTTTTACCAGGATCATTCATTGAACAAAACAAGGTAGTGAAGTAAATTGAAAATGTATTCGCATACATAGTGGAACACAAAATACAGGCGAAAAGACACCCTTACTGTGGTTCTGTGGTAGGAACATAGCCTCTCCTAGGTGCAAGGAACCCTATATTAGAGTTTTACCCTGACCGAGAATTAGCCTGGAATCTCCTGGTACCCAAATCGGCGTGAAGTTCCACACGTCACCACACCCTTCTCTACGGAGGACATGTTTTTTCTTGACCGAGACTTGGTACCAAACTCCTGAAACTAAAATCGTCTTCAAATACCAACCGCGACCACTACGCTCATTTCTGAGAACTTGGTCGCAAAAAGCTGGACTGAGAATTTGGCAGGCGAGCTTTCCTAGGTTGAAAACTGAAGCCGGTGCTCTCCTATTCGCACAAGAGCACTTTTGAAAAGCCTGCCCCCGCTCTGACTGAGGACACGAATCTGATTGGTGCATCGATCCTTATAGTATTTTAAGCTCCATTCACAAAATACTATAGCCAGAATGTGAGAACTTTCTCAAGCAGCCAATCAGAGACAAGCCAGTAGAAAAAGAAGAGCTGGCTGCAGTCCTGTGAATGTGTATAAACTGTCTATATGCGCCCTGCTAGGAATAAGAGGGCCATATCACCGTATTAGGGGTTAATGAATACCCACAACCTACACTGGGCATAAGGGGTTAATGTATATCCCCACACTCTACATAGGGTCACTGGGATAAAGGGACACTGCCCAAGTAATGCCCAGGTACCCTGAATCCAGTATAGGGGTTCAGAGAGTTACTCCAGCTCAGGATAAAGCTGAGAGTTTAGTGGTGTGTAAGGAAAATGTTTAAGTCAGGTTAGAATAAAACTGTGCAAGTTAGGTTTTTAAAGAATAACAGGGATGGACTAGTAAGTGTAGAAACAGTTAAGCTTTTTTCACTTTCACCCCACAGACTTAGTACATTTTAATAAAGAATTGTAGAAAAATATAGGTTATTGAAACTAGTATGTTTTAAAATGTATATACTTTTTTACTGTAACATAAGGTAGCGGCATTGAACCTGGCATTGTAAGGTGTTACGTGGGGAAGAGAGGTGAACAGTTTGTCCTGACAGATGGCTAGGTGTCAGGGGACAGGGAGACATTAGGTCTCCAGTAAAGTAGGCTTGGCTAGGTATGCTGAAGTGCAAAGTTCACACATGCTCGTGGCATGCCTTGAAGCCTCTGCCAGTCTTGATGAAGTATGGGCAAACAGTGCCAATAGGTGGGATGATTGGTTCCCACGCAGTGATTCGCTTCAGACTGGAAAGATGGGACTTGTGAGTTTTTAAAAAGTTAGGTGCAGCCAGTCAGGAGTTAGTTCCATCTTGAAAGAAGTTCCATCTTGTAAACAGATTCATCTAAGCTACAGCGTGCGGTACAGAGACTATTTCATCGCAACTAAGGCCGCACTTATAGTGCTGGTGACGTCGCCCGAAAACAAATACATTGCCGGTGCCGCGTACACTTACGGCGACAAGCAACGTCGCCGTCGCGAAAACCTGAAGCCAGCAAAATTTCATTTTTCAAGGGCCGTCGCATCACGTTCCAGCCCTTGAACAAATCAAATTGCCGGAATCCAGCGCCACCGCTGCCCGGCGAAACAAAACTTTTGCTGGTGGCGACGGCACTCGTCGTGTCGCCGTCGACGGCACTATAGGCACAGCCTAAGGATTGTACCCCGCTTCAAGAGTTCGTTAGAACTAAGGATTCGCAAACGAATCCTGCAAGGACAAAACGAAAAGTTTACTTTGGGCGGAGAAATAGGGGTTGCAGCTAGCTCCCCTAGCCAAGGACTGTCTCACGGGTCTATTTGTGCATTCACCCCACGTCTGGGAATGAATGCCTAGACACATGATTTCTGTGGATTTTGTTCTATGGACATTTTATTTTGTTTTGCCCCAACACAGTAAGTGTTTATTCGTGTTATTTTGTAAATTAAGCTGGATGTGTTCTTTATGTGAATAAATTACAATTTATTTTATTTCACGCTTTTGTTCAAAGGATCCAGGTATTAATGTGTCAATAAGCATTGGTCTCCCGTGACACCCATCACAACCTTATAAATGGTTGGGGTACCCACGAACCCTATACTGGTTCTGGGCTACCTGGAACTAACTGAGGTACCCCTCTGTTACCTAGGGATCTCCTCAGCTATAGGGATGCTTATTCATCCCTGATAGATTTAAAGTCCCTAAGCAGAAGGGAATCGTATTGGATCTACCAGATCAGCACTTTAGCCCCTGGTGGGTTTTTTTCAGTATGCAGCAGAAAAGAAAGCGCACACCTAAATACTTATATAAGGGACACTGATTAATAGCGTGAATGCTCGATAGTGAATATAGTGATAATCACCACATGAGGAGAGATGCAGCTGGTAAGAGGGTGTTTGCCAACTCCCTTAATATGAATCACAGCAACAACTCGCTAAGCGCAAACTCTCCTCATATGTAAAAAATAAGTAAATAAAATGCATAAAACAGATACGCATGCTGCCTTGTGTACATTACAGATACGCATGCAGCTCTGCGTATAATACAGATACGCACTGCTCTGTGAATAATACAGATACACACTGCTCTGTGTATAATACAGATACACACTGCTCTGTGTATAATACAGATACACACACACGTGCTCTGCGTATAATACAGGTACACACTGCACTGCGTATAATACAGATACACGCTGCTCTGTGTATAATACACACACATGCTCTGCGTATAATACAGATATACACACATGCTCTGCGTATAATACAGATATACACACGTGCTCTGAGTATAATACAGGTACACACTGCTCTGCGTATAATACAGATACACGCTGCTCTTCGTATAATACAGATACACACGCTGCTCTGCGTATAATACAGATACACGCTGCTCTTCGTATAATACAGATACACACGCTGCTCTGTGTATAATACAGATACAGAAGCTGCTCTGTGTATAATACAGATACACACTGCTCTGCGTACAATACAGGTACACACGCTGCTCTGTGTACAATACAGATACACACTGCTCTGCGTATAATACAGATACACACGCTGCTCTGCGTATAGTACAGATACAGAAGCTGCTGCTATGAGGGAAAGAGTAATGAGACCTACCAGAGACTTCTGTAATTATTCCCGTTTCCAAGCTCACAGGATCAGTTCCTCAACTTTTCTTCCCTGAGATTAAAGCTTTTATTGCCGTATTATTGTATTATTTACCTGTAATTGTAACCAGTTATTGTCTCTACAGCAAAACCAGGGAACGCCCTATCATGCCGTTACATACATGTACAGGATATGTGACCCCCCTCTGTTCCCTATTTACCGTATATCTCACAGTCCTAACCTCACTACAGCAGAGAAGTTTCACGGAGAAAGAAGCGGATCGCAGCAAAGAACTTGGGGGCTAAACACCAGCAGGTTTATTATTTCAGTTCATTTCTCTATTTCCTTAATTACATTTTCAATCTACCTTTAATTGCAATATATGACCATTGCATTGTCACTAATATATAAATGTTTTAGCTAAATTTGACATGGATAAGATAATTTTCAGATAGGAGAAAATTTAAACAATTTACCGTAATTTTCTTTTCCTGGAACCATGGCAGTGGGCACCATTGGGTTAATCCCTTCTCATTCTAGGTAGGACAGGAAGTAGACTTTTGCAGGTACTCCATATAAGGCCCCTCCCTCTACCTGCACACCAGTCTTACGTTTCTTCCATAGCTGAAATATATAACTGATAGGCATTAGACATACATAGGGAGGGTAACTATGTGCCCACTGCCATGGTTCCAGGAAAAGAAAATTACGGTAAGTTGTTTAAATTTTCTCCTTTCCTGATCACCCTGGCAGTGGGCACCATTGGGACATACCCAAGCAGTGCAAATTTTTAGGGAGGGATACATCAGATTAGACAACACCAGTTTAATGTCTTATCAGTTCAACCTTTATTAATACACTTTACACTTTATTTCACTACAGTTTCTAAGACTCTACGCCCAAAGCTTGCATCAGCTGATGATTGTACGTCTAGTCTGTAGTATTTCAGAAATGTATTGAATGAGGACCAGACAGCTGCTTTACATATCTGCCCTGGTGTGGCCTGGGCTTTGAATGCCCATGAAGTAGCCATGGCCCTTGTAGAATGGGCCTTCACGTTCAAAGGTTTATCTTGTCCTTTGCTTTCATAAGCTCTTTTGATACAAGACACAATCCACTGTGCAATTGTAGTCTTTGATGCCGCTTGTCCCTTCTTTGGTCCCTCTGGAATGACAAATAATTTGTCAGACTTTCTGATATCTCTCATCCTTTCTAGGTACACCTTAAGACATCTTACCACGTCCAATTTGTGTAACCTTTCCTCTTTCTTATTTTTTGGTTCTGGACAAAATGACGGGATCACAATCTCCTGATTCATGTGGAACTGTGATACCACCTTTGGCAGGAATTGATGTATCGGTCTAAGAACTGCCTTGTCTTGATGTATGATTAGGAATGGCTCCTTAGCAGATAGCGCCTGTAGTTCTCCCACTCTCCTTGCCGAGGTGATTGCTATCAGAAACGCCATTTTCCATGACAACCATTTTAGGCCTATGTCCTGTATTGGTTCAAACGGAGCTGCTGTTAATACATCCAAGACTAAAGACAAGTCCCATGTAGGTACTCTGTTCTTAATTTGAGGTTTTAACCTTTTAACTGCTTGAAAGAACCTGATTATCAATCTTTCCATTGCCAGATTTCTTTCCAACAAAGCTGATAGTGCCGACACTTGTACTTTTAATGAGCTGAGACTGAGACCTTTCTCAAATCCTTTATGCAGGAATTCCACTATAGATACAATTCTTGGTGAAAGGAAATTTTCTCTCTCTTTTTCACACCAATCACAAAAGCAAAGCCAGATTCTATGGTATACTCTTGATGTGGAACTTTTCCTTGCTTGTAAAAGGGTTTGAATTGTTTTCTCTGAACAACCCTTCAGTCTCAATGTCTCCCGCTCAATCGCCATGATGTCAAAGCCCATTGTTTGGTATTCGGATGACATATTGGCCCCTGTTGCATCAGGCCTTTTTGATCTGGTATGTGCCATGGTGTATCCACTGCCATATTTACCAGGTGTGTAAACCAAAGCCTTCTTGGCCAGTATGGTGCTATGAATATCACCTCTGCTCTCTCTTCTCTGATTTTCCTGATTGTTTTTGGAATCAGAGGAATTGGAGGGAACAGGTATCCCAATTTGAAGTCCCATTTGAGACTGAGAGCATCTGTAGCTTGTGCGCTTGGGTGAAATTGTCTGGAACAATAGTTCCTTACTTTGCGATTCTGGTGTGTCGCCATCAGATCGATGTCTGGTTGACCCCATCGCTCTACCAGTTCTTGAAATACTCCTGGATTTAACGCCCATTCTCCTGGGTGAATGATATTGCGACTTAGAAAGTCTGCTGTGACATTTTCTAGTCCTGGGATATGTATGGCTGTGATATCCGACAAGTGGCACTCTGCCCAACCGAGTATTTCTGCTGTGAGCTTCATCAGCTTTCTGCTCCTGGTTCCTCCTTGTTTGGCTATATATTTGACCACAGAGCTGTTGTCTGATTCTATCTTTATACAGCCACCTCTTATTTTGTCCAGGAAAACCTCTAGGGCCTTTTGTACTGCTTTTAATTCCAGTAGATTTGATGGTAAGTGGTTTACCTGATTTCCCCAGGTTCCTTGCACCACTTTTTCTCCCATCTGAGCCCCCCAACCTGTCTTGCTCGCATCTGTTGTAATTTTTAACCAGTGCACAGGTTGTAGCGTTTTCCCTTTGACCAGGTTCCGGGTATCTTCCCACCATTTTAACTCTTGTTTTGTTTGTGGGTGTAACAAGATTCTTTGTCTTGTGTCTTTGTGATTCCCGTTCCATTGCTGCAGAAAATTGTTTTGCAGAGGTCTCATATGCAACGCTGCCCACTTTGTGACGCTTAATGTTTAAGCGAATTTCCCCAGGAGTCTCATGCATTCTTCTGCAGAAGTCCTGGTAGCTTTTCTGAGCCTCCTTGTTCGCATGGCTATGTCTAGCCTCTTTGCCTCTGGCAATCTCACTTCTCCTTTCTCTGTATCGAATTCTACTCCCAGAAATCTTAAGAGCTGAGTGGGTACCAAATGGCTCTTGTCTCTGTTTATTAACCAACCGTGATGTTCTAGGAAGGTTATAACCATTTTCTGGACCTGTTGGAGTTTCTCCCGATCCCTTGATTTTACCAGGATGTCGTCCAGGTAAGGGTAGATCTCTACCCCCCTTTTTCTCATCTCTGCCACTAGAGGGGCTAGGACCTTTGTAAACGACCTTGGGGAAGTTGCCAGACCAAATGGTAGTGCTGTGTATTGATAATGCTCCTGATTTACTGCAAACCTTAGGAATCTTTGATGTCCTTTTGCTATCGGTACATGTAAATAAGCGTCTTTTAAGTATATCGCCACCATCCAGTCTCCTGGTTGTACCTCTTGTATAATCAGATTTACAGACACCATCTTGAACTTTCTTATCTTCAAGAATGAATTTACCCTTCTTAGGTCTAGGATTGCTCTGTAATCCCCTGTAGGCTTCTTTACCAAAAATATTCTGGAATAAATTCCGCTTCCTCTGCTTTCCTGAGGTACCTTTTCTATTACTTCTGCCTGTAGTAATTTCCTTAAAGCTATCTTCATCTGCTTTTTCTTTTCTTTGGAGTGTATCCATGTTATTACCCCCATATTTCTTTTTGGTACCTCCCTGAATTCCATACTGTATCCTTGACGAATGGTTTGTAACACCCACTCGTCCTGTATTGTTTGGGCCCATGCTGTGGAAAACATTCTCAGCCGTCCTCCTACGGACAACTGCTGGGCCCTCTGACCTTCATGTGGATTTATTCTTTGCGAATGATCCTCTTCCTCTAGAGCCACGAAAAAGCCGGTTCTGGCCACCTCTCCATGTTGTTTGCCTTGGAGAAGCCCTACCAGGCTTGTATGCCTTTGCTTCTCTATATTGATTTTTATTCATCTGTTGGAGACTGAATCTCCTGGCTCTGTATTCCTGCGGCAAAAATATGCTCTTTCCACCTGATGCCTTTGTTATTATTGCATCTAGTTTGCTGCCGAATAGGAATTCACCTTCAAATGGCAATGTACATAAGGTGTTCTTTGATGCTGTGTCAGCCATCCACTGTCTGAGCCATAAAGCTCTTCTTGCAGATACCGCCAGTGCCATAGACTTGGCTGCTATTTTTACTGCATCCAATGAGGCTTCTGCTATGTAATCAGTTGCCCATTTCACCTCTGACAACGCTTTAAGAATAGTACTTCTTTTTACACCTTTGTCTATTGCCTCTTCAATATTGGCAATCCACACTCGCATAGCCCTAGCAGTTGATGTAGTTGCTATGGCTGGCTTGTAGGCTGTTCCTGCCGTAACATATGCTTTTTTTAATGCATAATCCATCCTTTTATCCATAGCGTCTTTTAATGACGCTGCCTCCTCTAAGGGGATTGTGGTCTTTTTTACTATTCTGGAAATAGCAAGATCCACCTTTGGGCTAACCTCCCAAATTCTCATTTCCTCTTGTGGGAATGGATACATTTTCCCCAATCTTTTAGGCGCAAATATTTTGGCATCTGGTCTGGCCAATTCCACCTGAATAAGATCTTTAATTACTTGGTGGATGGGAAAAACTCTATCCTTTCTTTGTCTTGCCCCAAAAAGTTTATCTCTCTTATGGGTTAACTCCTCAGAGTCTTCTAGTTCCAATGCCAGCCTCATGGCTTTAATCAGTGGATCCACAACTTCTATATCAAATTCAGATTCCTCCTCCTGAATCTCTAGCTCTGATGAATCCCTTTCTCCCTCTGATACTTGGAAACAATCAATCTCAGACTCATCTGACGAAAAACCTTTCCCTTTATCCAGACTGGTTTGGGATCTAGATCTTTTTTGCGTAGGGTTAACAGCTTGCTGGACTGCTTCATCCACACCCTGTTTAACTGCCTCCTTCATTAACACAAGGAAAGTGCTCATCTGTTCACTGGTATCACCTGCTGCAGTTTTAATACATTCTTTGCATAATTTCTTTCCTATAACAGCTGGATTCTCACACGCTGCACACCACTTCGTTTTTTTAGCAACTTTTCCTCTACTTTTATGTTGCAGGGATTCCCCAGCCCCCTTAGAAGATTCCGCTTCTGGGAGGGTAACCAACGCACTAAATTATAAAAACAAAATAAATGCTAAACATACACCCTAATGTATATATATATATATATATACCATTTCTCTTTTCCCATTGTAGAACTAAACTAAGGACTCACCTAGTCTTGGGAACTGAGGTTTTGGGTGTTTCCATTTTTGCATCCATATCCAGCACTTGGCTTCTCCCTGCTGAGCGTTCCATGCTGCAGCTTCACTCACACATACATCGTGTGGCCGTCGCATCCGTGACGTCATCAAGTGCTCGTGCTCGTGCACCCGCACGGCTCGCGTGTCCCTGCACGCACTTGCCGGCCTGCACGCGCGCGCTCCCGAGCGGCTACGTGCCCTGTACCCTTCTCCGCAGTATACTTGATACACCTGCGGTCCTCTGAACCTCCTAGGTTCACCGCGGATTCCTGGGGTAGTACCGCTGCGTTGCTACGCTGTTGCGGTCTGACAGAGCTCCTCCGCTCGCAGCTATTGCTGCTCCCCCTTCCGCGTGTGGCGGGCTGCCGGGTACCTTACCGCAGCGTTCAGGCGCTTATGCGGTGAGTCTGGGCCTCCATGGGTCCCTGCTGCAGCTGTTGTGCGCCTCGATCCTGGGCATTGCACTAAGCTTTCCTCGCGCTGCAGCTGTTTCCCCCACCCAACAGGGGCACCCCCGACTCGAAGGGGTCTCCGTCTTGCCCCCCGCAGGGCGCACCGCGGAGCTTCAGGGCAGAGAGGGTGAGACCCTGGTTATCTGCACAAAGTGCAGTAGGTGAGCCCTGTTAAAAAATAACAAATCCTACACCTAGCTGTGAGGACAGGAAAAAGACTGGTGTGCAGGTAGAGGGAGGGGCCTTATACTTCCTGTCCTACCTAGAGTGAGAAGGGATTAACCCAATGGTGCCCACTGCCAGGGTGATCAGGAAAATATACTTTAAATTTTGGAAGATATTAATCCATGTCATAATCCTCAATATTCCATCCTAGGTTTGTTCGTTGTTTTAAACTTTGTTTATCATTATACAGGTTTTCTTTGATAACAAACGCCATATATGCTTTTCGTTTTTACTTTATATATCTTTTCTTTTGTTTTATAACTTCTGATGTTATTTTAATGTTATGTCTTTGTTTATACGTACCCCCGATCAGAGAATGTATGACTCAGAGCCCATCTCTCATTGGTTATTCACATCAGCCAATGAGATTGATCCGGCCGAGTTCGCGCCACTGTGGTGATGAGTCATACATCAGCTGGGGGCGGGGGGACGCTTATATCAGCTGTTAGAGACGCGACTGTAAAACACTCTTTGACAAAGGGCTACTGCCCGAAACGCGTTAGAGATCCTATCTGCCATAACACCATGATGTCTACCATGGAATAAAGTATGTTTAAACCTCTTACCTGCTGGTGTTTAGCCCCCAAGTTCTTTGCTGTGCTCCGCTTCTTTCTCCGTGACACTTCTCTGCTGAACTTACCTACAAGCGTGATGCACGCCAACGGAACCTCTGCCTACAAGCGTGATGCACGCCAACGGAACCTCTGCCTACAAGCGTGATGCACGCCAACGGAACCTCTGCCTACAAGCGTGATGCACGCCAACGGAACCTCTGCCTACAAGCGTGATGCACTCCAACGGAACC
Source organism: Ascaphus truei (assembly GCA_036426205.1). Taxonomy (NCBI): domain Eukaryota; kingdom Metazoa; phylum Chordata; class Amphibia; order Anura; family Ascaphidae; genus Ascaphus; species Ascaphus truei. The sequence goes on from WSYH01002058.1 coordinate 47,587, forward strand.
TCTGCCTACAAGCGTGAGTACTCCTGTCCTTCATGTAAAGGATTGGAGGTTTATCTTGCTTAAGTGCCATTCTCCAGGGTGACTGTTATTAATGGTGTCCACATAGAGCTTTGTGTATATACATGTTACTCCTTTGTTGGAAACTATATACCTTATGTCCCCACACAAAGGAGATTAATCTAGGCATATTGGTTCATTTTAAACTCATGTGGCTGGATTATATTTGTTCCTCAAAACTGGCTAAATGTACCTTTTAAGACATTGTTATACTTATGGTCAAATACAGTTGAGCACCGAAATCTCTGGATCCTGTCCTATCACTGCTAACCTCACTATACTTCCTGTATTAGAGAAACACTGCTCTGTGTATAATACACACGCTGCTCTGTGTATAATACAGATACGCACAATGCTCTGCGTATAATACAGATACACACGCTGCTCCGTGTATAATACAGATACACACTGCTCTGCGTATAATACAGATACACACTGCTCTGTGTATAATACAGATACACACGCTGCTCTGTGTATAATACAGATACACACGCTGCTCTTTGTATAATACAGATACACACGCTGCTCTGCGTATAATACAGATACACACGCTGCTCTGCGTATATTAGATACAGAAGCTGCTGCTATGAGGCAAAGAGTAATGAGACCTACCAGAGACTTCTGTAATTATTCCCGTTTCAAAACTCACAGGATCAGATCCTCAACTTTTCTTCCCTGGGATTAAAGCTTTTATTGTAGTATTATTGTATTATTTACTGATAATTGTAACGCTTATTGCAGGGTCACAGTGAAGCCGCAACCACGATCAGGAAAAGCTCCAACAATGGCAGATTCCTAGTCACATCCTTCTCCTCCCAGCCAATGTCCTGCACACCATTCCCCGGCCAAGTAAGCTCAAAGCCAACAGAGCCCGCTGCCTCTGTGAATAGCTCTATCGCTTGATTCGCCTACTCGTCCCGCTGCCAACAAGATTGACCATTACATAAGACATCGGAAACACACAGAAACACCAAATACAGAAATATACACTTACTGGGGTCTAGGGTATGGGATCTAGCCTTTCCTAGGTTCAGTGCGCCTGCTTGTGAGGGCTTATCCTAAGTGGAACCTTGTTCCAGACTGAAATCCAGCAGAAAATCCTGACAGGGACCTAGTCATGAATCTCCTGGAACCAATTTTGGGCACGAAATCTTGACCGCGACAACGACTTGTAGAACTTAGCCGCAAAAGACGGGACTTAAACTCTGAAAGGCTTTTCTAGCTTCAAAACGAAGCCTGTTGCACTGCAGTTTCAAACAAAGCAACTTTGAAAAACCTGCCCTAGCTTCATCGACAAGTCACAGGAAGGTCTGGTTCTCCGACTGGGGCTTCTACTTGCATACCCTCTGCTAAGCTATCTTCAGCAAGGAGGAAAGAGGAGCAACCAGAGCGTGGGAATTCCTCCCTGCCAGCAACAAGGAAAAAGGGGTTCGTCCTTAGGCTGACGTCAGAGGAGGGGTGTGCCAAGCCGGCTCTGAATCCCCCGTGGGTGGGACATATGGATTGACCAATGGGAAACACGCAGACATTCTGCCGCTTCCCCCAGTCAATCCATTGTTACTTACTGGGCAGGCTCAACTGAGTCCGACAGACCAGAGGGTCCTCCCCTCAGGGGGTTTCTGTTCTCTGGACTCAGTACTCCGCCCTACCCCGGCAACTTAGCACCCCGACACCTCAACATCCTGTCTCCCCTTTGAACTACGGCCTCTATACAGACATCACGGCACCTATACTGATGCCCTAGCCGACTTATAGTAAATGTCAAACATTATAACATACACTTTAATAAAGTATACACTTTGGGGAACCTTATACGGGAAATGGATTTGAGATATTTGCACTCGAAATCCAGGAGTCTGGGGGACGCTGGGTTGCCCTGGTGTAATTCACCCTGCGTACCGGCAAATCATGCCTGCTAGCCGGGGAGAATTAAAGGACTACCGCTAACTTTGGCCCCGGAACACCTGCAACCAAAATAATTGTATTTCTACCCAAATATACCCCCTAAAACTGATAAAATTTCAGTTTTAGGGCCAAGGAAACAGGAAAAAGCAGGGGTCACTTTGTTTCCAATATGTAATGTCCCTGGCTTGTGTAGCTACCAGGGACCCCACAGTCTCAGTGGTAACCAGGGGGCTTAACCTTTATTAGATAGCCTAGTTACCCCAACCCCGTAACACCTCACCCCTCAAGACGAAGGCTCTGGGACAGTCACCCCATCAGGTGGCTCCACATACATGGGTATCCTGGAGGTTTTCTGGTCACTGGGGATGATGTCCTGTCAATCCATCTGCATTGCCATGCTCACTGCCCTTCTTGTGCTGGATAGTAAAGTCAAATTTCTGCAGGGCAAGGCTCCAGCACAGAAGTTTTCCGTTCTCCCCGACACCCTCTGTAACCAGCTGAGGAGATTGTGATCAGTGATCACCGTAAAATCTCTACCATACAGGTAGGGCTGGAGCTTCTTCAGTGGTAACACAATTCCTAGGCACTCCTTTTCAATGGTGGCATAAGCCACCTCCCGAGGCAACAGCTTGCGGGTCAGATAGACGATCGGGTGCTCTCCCCCATCCTCGCCTACCTGGCTCAGTACAGCGCTGACACCATAGTCCGAGGCATCGGTCTGCAACACGAACCGCTTGCTGTAGTCAGATGCTGCCAGGATGAGAGCACTAGGTCAGGGCAGACTTCAGAGCCTGGACTGCCTCCTCACAAGCAGGAGACCAGGTAACCAGAACCAAGAGTTTTTTTGGGTCAGGTCAGTCAGGGGTTTGGCCAGGGTGCTGTACTTGGGGGAACAAACTTCCTATATTAGCCAACGGTGCCTACAAAAGGGATGTAGAGGGAGAGGGGGGTTGGCCCGGTATTAAAGGGGTTGCACCCCATATGGCCACCCCCTGACCTCACCAGGGAGGCAAGGGGTTAACTGGACTGCGGTTCAGGAATGTGGCTTACACCATGTCATGTCAGGAAAATGTATGTTCCCCTGTTCCCATGTTTCATTATAATCCTGTATTTTAATGTTTTAAAGTGCATTTCTGTATCTCCAGTTCTGGAGGTCGCAGAGAGTTGAAATTTGGCCAATGTGTGGAGTCACTGTAGGCATTAAGAACTGCCAACTTTCGACCCACTGAGCCCACCAGAACGGAAATTATTAATATGTGTAGATATTAAAGGGTATATGGTATTTTGGATCTGCTCTGAAAATGCAGACTCCATCTGCTATGCTATTAGGTCATGAAGGGCAGCCGGATGATTGAGCATAAGCACTGTGATTAAAAGTTAACTGCCCTGATTGCTTACACTAGGAACCAAATACTAATCAACAGACTCTGCCACTCCAATTGTTACCTGAGGGCGGAGAATCATCAAACTGGAGTGGTTTGTAAGTGTTATGTCTACACCTACAAACAATGCAGATCCTATCAGATACTTCATTTGGTAGACTGGTCGTTGCCCCTGATTTAATTATGGGGCTACAGAAATAAGACCCTCAGAGTCCAAGTACACATGGGCTAACTAGCTGGGGGGCATGGGTTAATCTGTGTCTCCACGTTAGGGATTGGATACAGATAATTGTTCACCAATAGTCTGTATTCAATGTTAAGAATAGGGATACACAGGTATATAAACTGTGTCAACCCTACAGTTTTTAGCTGTGCTTCTGATTCCACCTGGAATGTCACCGGATTGCTGGAGAATTGCTAGCTGATACTTCTCCATCCCACAACCCTAAGTAAGTGTTACCTTCTTGTCTGTTAATTGTACTATATTCCTGTGTTCACCTTTTTTAAGGAATAAATATATTTTATTATATCTAAGCCTCGTTCAGTTCAACCCAGATATTTGGTGTTCATTATATCTTGACATAAGCTACCGTGACAAGGGATAGCCTGCTTCTTTGTTCGGGGCACTGGCCACTCGAGAATTGCCTCTACCATAGCCGTCTCCAGGCTTGAGATGCCCCCTCCTACTCTGTGCCCAAGGTACAGTAGCTCTGCCATCCCGACTAGATACTTAGATGGTTTGAGTGTCAGCCCTGCTTCTCCTATCCTTTTCAGCACTGCTCGCTGGGGAGAATTAAAGGACTACCGATAATGCTACCCAAATATCCCCCTTAAAACTGACACACAAGAAATTTCACAGTTCTAGGGCCAAGGAAACATGAAAACAGGAAAAAGCAGGGGTCACTTTGTTTTCAACATGTATTATCCCTGGTCCCTGGCTTATGGTGCTTATGTAGCTACCAGGGACCCCACAGTTTCAGGGGTAACCAGAGGACTTAACCTTAATATGATAGCCTGGTTACACCCTCCCGTCACAGACCCTTTAGTCCTGTCAATTAATTCCGACAACTTTGCAACCTTTTCCAATGGCAACTGGAAAACCGTCTCCTGTGTGTCTATCTCAATCCCCAAAAATGACAATACTATAACTGGGCCTTCAGTTTTTTCCTCTGCTAAGGGTACTCCAAAGCATTTTGCAAAACTGCTGCCAGCTGGACTGACGAATAAGAAATTGTCCCAATAATGTAAAACTGAATTATTCCCTGCATCGAACCTCACGACCCATTCCAAGAATGTACTAAAAACCTCGAAGTAGAAGCAGGAAATAGAACACACCCCAGACAAACATGTCCACGAAAAACCGTTGCCCAAAATGTCATCCCAATAAGTGAAAACGCTCTGGATGAACTGGAAGTAAATGAAAGGCTGATTCAATATCAGTCTTGGCCAACAACGCCCCTTGTCCTGCTCCCCTTACTATATGTCAAAAGACGCATGTATAACCCTAGTCCTCCTTGTCAATCCCATCATTCACTAAATCCCCTTGTGGGATTGACTAATGACAAATTAACCTAAACTTACCCTCTTCCTTCTTGGGAACCCTCAAATTCTGCAATGGTAAAAAAATGGCCCGCCCTTGCACCCAGACACTTTCCTTAACAATTTTTCTGCCACTACATCCCCTTTTCCTGAAATGAATTAAAATCCCTTGCAACCCCCCCTCACACACTCCTTAAACAGAATGCTAAAACTTTCCTTAATTACACTTGCTTCCCACTTCCTGGGGTAGAAGTCTAGCCACGGTCCCCTCTCTGACGCTCACTGGTGGCCGCGCTCTTACCCTGAATCTCCCTGGCCCATGGCGCATACTGGCTATTCTCCCCTTCTTAAAACATTGAAGTGCTGAGTGACAACCTCCGCAGTACGAACGCTCGTGCGGAAATTGACATGACCTGTTCCACTTGCAGTGGCTTTCATTAAAAAGCCAGCACACGGGGCGCATGCGCGACGGCAAGGAGCATGGACGCATAGGTTAGGAGCTCCGTGCCTCGCTTAACTGAAAAAGAAAGCTGAAACCTAATAAAAACACCCAGTCAACGGCCAGTTTCCAACAATAAAGCACCCACGATCCCAGGATGTCCAGAAAAGCCCCTAAGGTGTCCAAATAGAAAGTATTGCCGGAGTACTTCGGCCGCGCAGGGACGAGTGGAGCGGGAGGGGAAATGGCGCCGCATTCAAACGCTGGCTCAGAGACGGAGCCTGACGGCGAAGGAGATGAGCGGGACAACCCGGCACTGAGACCAGTTAGACAGTGCGATATTGACAAACTATACACCAACCTTAAGACACTATTCCAGGCAGAGATCAAAGACCTGAAGAAAGAGGTGTCCGGACTGGGGGAAAGGACAAACACCCTGGAGAATAAAATGGACCAATCGATTAGAGCAATCAAGAGGCAGGATCGGAAATACACTGGCCTGCAAGAGCAAGTAAATGAATTGCGGTAGCGCCAAGAGGACTCGGAGAACAGGGACAGGCGTAATAACCTCCGGATCAGAGGAGTCCCTGAATCTGTCCTGGACTGCGATGAGTTCATCTCAAAATGGTTGGAAGCTCTGCTCCCAGATATCCCAGAAGACCGCCTGGTAATGGATAGGTGCCACAGAGCCCTAAGAGCCAAACCGCTCCTGAACGAACAGCCCAGGGATATTGTGCTCCGGTTGCACCATTACCGCACAAAAGAGGCCGTCCTACACAAAACCAGACCCCTACCGGTGGTGTAACACGAGGGCACGAGGATGTCCATCTTCCAAGACCTGTCCCCTGCGACACTGGCCCGCCGCAGATCCCTGCTACCAATAACAAAAATTCTGAGAGAGAAGGGGGTCAGGTACAGGTGGACCTTCCCCTTCGGTTTGCAGGTAGCAAGAGGCGGCAAAGCGTACACACTAAGGGAGTCGGATGAGGGGCAAGCCTTCCTTCACAAACTGGGCCTGGGAGAAGCCCCTATGGCCGCGGATCCAGCTAGCCAGCTCCCGGAGCCCACGTGGGAGCAGCGGACGAGGTCCCCCAGGGAGCAGAGGGACACAGAATAACCCAAAAATCCCCTCAAGTTAAAGTTGTGGCATTCGTTGAAAGACTTAAGTTATGTTGCCAGTAAAAGTACCCCCAGGCCCCGGTGGATCAGTGCCACAGGCAAGCTCCCATCCTTTGAAAGGAGAGAATTGAGCCCCGCACCTCAGGAATAACCGGTCCTCTGAAGCGGGCCACAGCAGTCACCGGACGCTAAAGCTGAAAAAACTAATAATAAACTTTCGGCCTACCTTCTCCATGGAGGCACCCCCACGCTCAAGATGGCGATGATACCTGTGTTGGCGGGAATCCACGGTGAGGCGCAGGACCCGGAAAGGCGCGAAGAGCGGGAAGCAGGAGCAAGCACCCACACCTCCGCACTGATGAGATGCGCGAACCAAAATGGCGGCCGCCCGGAAGCGCGTCACAGGTTGGGACTGGAAGGAGCGGCGCCATCTTGGAGAGGGCGCAGAGTCGCCCCCGATGGCGCAGACGGATGACGTCACCGTCGAGGACGGCGCTGGATGGAGGCCCCGGGCCATCTTCCCCGGCGAAAAGAAGACACCCCACCAGGCGGGAGGGGGGTTTTCGAATTTGAATCTTACACTGAGACAACCAAACGACACAGCGGTGGAGGCGGACAGGCATAGAGGGCTGGGGCACACAGGGAGCAACGAAGGCAGGCAGACTAGCATGAGGGTAGAGTAGGTGAGTGAGGGATAAGTAGGGAGAGGAGGAGCACCGGCTGAGTTGGTTAGGTAGTAGGAAGACAGCATAGCAGAAAGTATGTGAGGAGGAGAGAAAGCAAGTAGTAAGGAAGTGGAAAGACATAAGCAAGTGTTAGAGAACGAAGGGGAAAGTGAGGAGAGAGGGGTAAAGGAGTAGGCAAGAAAACAGGGTAGAAGGAAAGGGAAGAAGAACAGATAGAGGGGAGAGTGGTGACAGGCAGAAGTGAGACTGGGGGAAGTGATGGTAGGCGGCATAGGGTGTAGAAGGACAGTGATAGAGAGCGGAAGGTAAGAGGTCAGGGAGAGAAGGTGAGTTGCTGGTCACGTGCAGTTAGGAAGTGAGAAAGGGAGACAGGGGATGTTAAGCAGAGATAGAATAGAGGAAGCCGGTAAGAGCAGCAGGAGGGAAGGGTGGACGGACAGGAAATGGAAAGAGAAGGATGGCAGAGAGCTCGGCAGGGGTTACAACAGTGGAAATATAAAAGGGAGGAGAGTGTGTTAGGAGCTGTGAAATTTGGGCTATGGGGGCAGCCACTGGCAGAAAGTTGGTAGTTAGGTTTCATTAATATAAACAAGGGACGAGCGAGGCAGGAGTGAGGGGAGGCGTCCTGCTTCATCATCCGCATAGGCCGCGCACTAGGGAGGAGGAGGGTGGTTCTCCAAGGCCCTAGTGAAGCCCTTTGGGTCAAGACTCTGGGGGACGACGGCATCAACCCCAAGATACTCCCGGACTGCAGGAGGAGAGCTCGAGTACCCAAAGGCGATGACCTCGTCGAGAAGGCTACTACGCCAAGACGGCGAGAGTCACTATGTGATAGAATATGCTGTGTGTTGTTTTTGTTTTTGTATCCTCCGGTGTTCCCTTGTGTGTGTACCCCCTTCTGTGTCTTCTTAGATGAGGGAGAGAGGTTCAGCAGTACAGGGCGGAGAGGAGGCTCTGGAATCGGCCCAGCCGCACTAGACAAGAAAAGTTCACGGCAGACACGTCGACCTGCATGCATCAATGAGTAAGGAACTCAGGTTAATATCCCACAACGTTAAAGGGTTTAACAGCCCGGCAAAGCGTAGAGTCGCCTTTCGTGACTATAAACGTAAAAGGGCAGAAATTTTATTCCTGCAAGAAACACACTTCTCACAGGGCAACTGTCCCAAGTTCCTTGATAAAGACTACAAGACACACCTTCTGTCCTCCGCGAAAGTTAAAAAACGAGGGGTGGCCATATTAATCCATAATCGTATACCATTTGTAACCGACAAGACATTTACGGACAGGGAGGGTAGGTTCCTCATAGTGCGGGGCACAATACAAGGATTCCCTATCACACTGGCAACTATATACGCCCCTAATGATAAGGCCACAGATTTCTTTAATACATTGTTCGGGAAACTTAGCAAAGTGGCCAGAGGAAATATTATCGTAGCAGGGGACCTGAACAGGGCACTACATGAGGACCTTGACAGATGTTCGACCACTAATACATCACACAGACCCGACGTACTAACAATAAAAAAGGGTTAAGAGACTGCCAACTACTCGACATATGGAGGGAACAACATCAGGGAATGAAGGAGTATACTGTACATTCTACTCACACCCACACAACACCTATAGCAGGATTGATTACTTCCTTGTATCCAATAGAATGGTCCCCGGGGTCTCTCGCGCCGAGATCCATGATATTTCATGGTCTGACCATGCATCTATAGAGCTGCGGTGCACATTAATCCCACTAGACAGACCTAGAGCGAACTGGAAATTAAATGAGAACTTGTTGAAGATCCCAGCCCTTCAGGCGGAAATTGGGGAGAAGCTCAAACAATACTTCGAGGAGAATGAGGGGAGTGTGGCAGCACACTCCACGCTGTGGGAGGCCCATAAGGCCTCGGTCCCGCTGCGCTCGTTGGCGCGGGTGGCAATGTAGCGAATTCCCGACCAGCAGGGGAATCCTCGCGAGTCGGTCCCGGTCCCCACTGGCTGCACAGCTGATCACACGCTGTGGCGCGTCAGCCGCTAGGAGACACCACAGAATGGTGTTTCCTAGCTTCGACGCGTCACGTGGTGTGGCTGTGAGCCAATGGGGAGGGGAGGCTGCGGGAGGAGGAGAGGCTTCGGGAGCGGGGAGGAGTGTGGAGTGAAAGCAGGTGAGTGCCTGTCTGTATATGTGTGTGCCTGAGTGCCTGTGTGTGTGTGTATGTGTGTGCCTGAGTGCCTGTCTGTGTGTGTGTGTGTGTGTATGAGTGTGTGTATGTGTGTGCCTGTCTGTGTGCGTGCCTGTCTCTGTCTGTGTGTGTGTGTGTATGAGTGCGTGAGTGCCTGCCTGTGTGTGGTGTTATGTGTGTGTGTGGTTGTGTTGTGTGTTGTGTGTGTGTGTTGTGTGTGTGTGTATTGTAGTGTATGATGGCCTGCGTGTGTGTGTTTTTTTTACTTACCTGCAGCCCGTGGCAGCCCGTGGAGAGGGGGGGGAATAGTAGCGGGTCCCCTCCGCTCAAGCCACCCCCCCCCTCCCTGTCAATCCTCCCAGTCAATCCTCCCAGTCAATCCTCCCACCTCCCCCGCTTCCTCCCCTCACGTCATGGCCGCGCCCCCTCACGTCATGGCCGCGCCCCCCCCGACCCGTTTGGACACGCCCCCCCCGCTCCGAGAAAAGCATCCTGTAGACCGCAGATCGCGGTACAGCGAGTTGCACGCGCCGCCGGCAAGCAAGCCAGCCGTGCGGACGCGTGCAACGGGACCTTAGCCTAAGGCTACCCTCAGGGGGGTCATAATGAATCTGGCCGCTAAAAGGAAAAGAGAAAGAGAGGAAAAAATCCAGAAGCTAGAAACGCAACTAGCGCAGCTTTCCTCCCTTCACAAAGTAAACAAGAGTGCCCACACGTTGAATCAAGTATTAGGGCTGGGACCCGCTGCGCCCGGTGGCGCGGGCGGCCGCGTGAGCGCAACTCACTAATGCTGTTTAGCCTCACGATCCGGTCCCAGTCCCTCCTCACTGCCAACTGACTACGTACTGTGACGAGTCAGCCAGCAGGGGATACTAGAGAATTGTGTTCCCGTGCGGCGACGCGTCACATGGTACGCGAGTCAGCCAATGGGGAGGAGGGGAGGGAAGGAGCTAGATGGGAGGCGCCTTGGGCGGGGAGCAGGGAAGGAGCTGCAGGTTAAAGTGTGTGTGTATATGTATGTATGTGTGTGTATATGTATATGTGTGTGTGTGTGTGTATGTATGTGTATGTGTATGTATGTGTGTGGGGGGGTGGACGGCACCACGATCAGATCCCGCCCCCCTCCCTCCCACTCCCCTCCCTCCCACTCCCGCCCCCCTCCCTCCCACTCCGGCTCCCGCTCCCTACAGACCGCATATCGCGGTCTGTGTCTGTCAGCGCCCCGCCTGTCTGCAGTGCGGGCGCGCTGACTGAGGGAGCGGGGCCTTAGCCTAAGACACCAAAACCAGTCTTAACCTCCTCCTTTCCGCCCAGGCTGAGAAAGAAATGGCCTGGTCTCAGCGAAAATTTTACGAAAAAGCAAACAAGCCTGACACACTACTTGCCAACAAGCTAAAAAATAAGCTTCCAAATGATCACATTCACGCAATCCGAAACCACGAGGGGGACCTTACCTCCATTCCTGGGAAAATTGTAGAGGAGTTCAAAAAATATTATGAAACATTATACAATGGAGATAAGGTGACCCACAATCTGAAAACAAGAGAGTCGTTAAAGACCTTCTTAAATGAGGCGAACCTACCAATCTTGGAGAGAAGTGTCAGGGAGGCACTCCAGTCGGACTTCACGATGGAGGAGCTTTCTGGGGTCATCAAGGCACTAAAACCTGCTAAAGCCCCAGGACCGGATGACTTTTCAAACTTATATTACAAGAAATATATTAAAATATTAGCCCCCCACATGTTAAAGTTATTCAACGAAATTCTAGCAGGGGCCTCATTCCCAGCACAAAAGCTCCAAGCCTCAATCTCTGTGATCCACAAACCCGGAAAGGACCCGTCAGACTGTAAGAGCTACCGGACCATTTCACTGATTAACTCGGACATTAAAATATACTCTAAACTCATAGCCAACAGGGTGGGTAGAGTTCTTCCCGGGTTAATTCACACGGATCAGGTAGGGTTTATCAGAGGCAGGCAAGCGTCAGATAACACCAGTAGAATTATTGACCTAATTGATCTGGCCCAAAAGAAAAATATACAATCCATGGTGTTAAGTCTGGATGCTGAGAAAGCCTTCGATAGGATAGATTGGCCTATCTAACAGAAACATTGAGAGCGTTTGGCTTTGAGGGACGCCTCCTGCAGGCCATCCTAGCGCTGTATAAGAATCCTACAGCAAGGGTGAGATACCAAGGTTTCCCCTCAGAACAATTTGAAATCAAAAAGCGGCACGAGGCAGGGGTGCCCGCTGTCGCCTTTGCTGTTCGCCTTATGCATAGAACCCTTAGCGGCACACATTAGAAATAACCCAGATATCTCTGGTATCCCAATAGGAGACCAAATGCACAAAGCCGCGTTATATGCGGACGATGTCATTCTTACATTAGCCAAACCTCTCACGTCTCTCCCAAACGTATTCAATATTCTGGGTAAATTCAACCAGATCTCGGGGTTTAAGATCAATCAGTCTAAATCTGAAGCCCTCAATATCAATCTACCAAAAGAAGTTGAAAAGCTGATTGACCTCAATTTTAATTTCAAATGGCAACCTTCTGCTATCAAATATTTAGGGGTTTATCTCACGAGGGATTACAAAACATTATATAAAGCTAATTTTTCCAGGGTCATTAAGACACTGGGAGAGGATCTCAGGACCTGGATGAATGGGAGTATTTCTTGGATTGGAAGGATACATAGCGTGAAAATGAACCTCCTCCCAAAGATGTTATATCTTTTCCAGAGTCTCCCTATCCCTTTGGCACAGGCGGACTACTCTCCCTGCAGTCACAAATAATGAAATTTATTTGGAATAAGAAAAACCCAAGAATCTCTAATGGAATATTAAAACGTCCCACCATAAGAGGAGGTTTAGCGGTGCCTTGCTTGCAGGCTTATTACAAAGCAGCCCAATTAGGGCAGATTCTCCAATGGCACACTGACCCAAGCTTACGGAGATGGGTAGAGTTGGAGAGGAAATGTTGTGCACCAATTGAAATCCGAAACTTAATCTGGCTACCCAAAGGAGGGGTACGCAAGATGGAAATACCGCTGCAGACCATGGTCAATTCATTAAAAGTTTGGGAGGCCACGAAATTTCGATGTCAGCTGACTACCAGAACGTCATTAATGACGCCAATTGTGGGCAATCCAGACTTCGCTCCAGGCCTGAATAGCAAAAACTTCTTGATTTGGACTCAAAAGGGGATAACCCGTCTTAAAGATCTGGAGGGCATTACGACTATACAATCCTTTGATCAAATGAAATCCTCTAGCAATATCCCAAACAGCGAATTCTTTAGGTACCTCCAGATCAGAGATTTCTATAATAAAACGCCAATTAGACCGGCACGAACGAATTTTGAGCAGCTGTGTTCTAGAGATACGGACACAAGGGGATTTAAATCTAGAATGTACAGGGAAGTTATATGCCCGACGACGCCCAACGAAAACAGATTGTGCTACATGAGAAGCTGGGAAGAGGACTTAGGGGAGACATTAGAGGACGACGAGTGGGACAGAATTATTCAGGCAGCTGCAAAAAGTTCAATCTTCACCACATTAAAGGAGAACGCATATAAAGTCCTGATGCGGTGGTATTACACCCCAACCCGCTTAGCTAAATTTGTGAGAGGCTACTCCCCTCTCTGTCCTAAACAATGTGGGGAGGAAGCGGACCTGCGACACATGCTGTGGTCTTGCGCAAGAGTGGTCCCTATTTGGGAACAGATTAGAGACTGGATTCAGCGGATTCTCGGTTTGGAGATCCCCCTGGACCCGTGGGTGTTCCTATTGGGCAGGCGGATCCGGGGAATGTCAAATGCAGCGCATAAATTGATCGCGCATTTTGCAACAGCCACGAGATGCGGGATCGCAGCATTATGGAAGCAACAAGAGATCCCAATTATCCCTAAAATCAGAAACAGGATTTGGCATGTCTGCAGGATGGAACAATTAACAAGTTTGGTTAATGACTCCGGCACAAATTACCTAAAAGTCTGGGCACCATGGTTGGCCCAGTTAGACATCCCAGGGGTGGATGCCACCACGATTTTGCACTAATATACACAGGTGCGTTCTCCTTTGACGGTCAGATAGGCGACGGGACGTAGAGACCAACGGTTAGCGGACAGCCCCATGGGTTTAGACTCGGAAGGAGGACACAACGGAAGGTCTTGACCCAGTCGGCGCCTGTCCGGACGGCATACTGATACTGACAGCTACGATCAAAGAAGACGGAAGCACTCTCCTCCCCCCCCCCCCCCCACCCCAGTTCCCTCGTCTGGTTCGTCCCGTCTTATCTGTGTATTCGTCTGTAGATGTGTGTTAGTAATGTTCATAAATGTGTTTGCCTATAAGTGGAACTGATATAACGGCCTGTGAGACAATGTTTGCACTTGTATCATCCAATAAAAAATTTGGGGAAAATAAGCCAGCACACTCCTGTCCTCCTGCCTGCCGACACTCCCTGTCCAGAGGTGCCGGCCGTGACGCGAAAGGGCGACGTTCTCTGCGACGTGATCAGTGCGAGTCACAAATCTATCGCCTTCACATCGCAACATTCTTTCTTATCGCCATCTTCTGATGAAATTGTTAATCATATTTCCACCGCGCCATTCCGCCCGTAAACATAATAAGCCCCAAAATCATGTCCACGTTTGCAAACAATGCTGAACACTTCTGGGGGGCCTTCTCCCCTGTAATCTTTGGCCAAAATCTCAAAGCCTGCAAACAATTACCAAAAGTTTTAGCTAACTGCTGTTTCTTATCCGACCCGTCCCGCATGTCACCACGTACCCAATCAACCACGTCACTATCCTCCGGCAGTAATGACAACAAATTAACAAAATCCTCCTTCCATTTCTTCCATTTTACTTAGTCGCTCAAATACATACCTAGGGGGCTAATGCTACAGAAAAAAGGCTCCTTACGCTTCACCCACCCTAGGCGCACAGACGCTCGCACCTTCCACGCTAGGTACACTCCCTGAAGCTGGCCCACCCAGCTGTGAATTTAACTCACCTATTAACTCACCCATAGCATTACATTGTCCTAACTGCGCCTGAGCACCAGCCACTAACCCAACTAATAGCGTGGGTGGCCGGGACTGCCGCAGACTCTGCAGTGCTTCTTCGCCCGACTCCAGGCCACTTTCAACCTCCCCCGTAACCCGCAAGTGGCCAGCGCACGCATCACTAAGCAAGGCCCCCCCATCCCTAAGGGCCGGCTCCCTTTTATTTAATCCCCCAATGCCAGGGCCCGCGTGACCCTCCCTCTCACCCGCACTAACCCTGCCCATGTTCAAACTCCCCTGGGCAACAGCTTCTAAATTCCTGGGGAAAGGACAGGGGAATATTATGGGAATATTTATAGGACAGTGGCTGGTGAAGAAGAAAACATTAATAAGATGTAGACAACAATACTATTAACAGATACACAATTGATACTCAGTATCATTATACAGTGTATAGATACTTTGCATCATTATACAGCGTAGCGTGTTCATTATCATTGTTTGCAGTGTTGCTTTTCACTCACTGCTTATCAAATACATTACTAGTGTAATATTGTTCCCATTTACACTGTATTCACAATGTCACGTAATAGAGGGTTCTTACTGCCCCACTTTTAGTTTGTGTAAACATGATCCTGTGCCTGGCTGCTTAGCTCAGTTGCTTAGAAAATGGCGCTAATAACATGGGTCCAATCCCTGTACGGAGCGTTTTCTTTCATTTATAGATATTTATCTAACAGTCATCCTGCTAATCCAATGTGAGAACAATGATACATTACACAGTAACCCCCTGAAGGGGTTAAACTGCAAAATACACCTTATGTATGGCAAATTGTGAGCACCAAATTCCCACTACTGTATCTTGCTAGCGGTGGGAACATCTTTTACCAAACTTAGAAATTGCAGCAGAAACGCCACATTTCCGCACTTTTGAATACTCCTGAAAACAATCAGCAAAAACAATCAGCACTAATGTTTTGTTACGAAAAAAATGAAAATGAACAAATAATGACTGTGTATATCTAGTCGGGCCCCAGAATTGCTGGTTCCCTTAAAAATGTACCCAGGAATCAGGTCGGATGTCTGGATGCATGTAGGCACATTGTCTAGGTAATATCTCCCCTTGAAAACGCTTGTGCGACTCACCACTAGGGGTCTCTGCTTCAGCACAGCCCAGAAAGGTAAATGGGGCATAGTGATGTGAGGTGTCCTTGAAACAGTCAAGGGGTCCCTAGGTTAATGGGGATGCCCAGTGAATGCCCTGGTCACCCAGAACCGCTATCGGGTTCTGTGGGTACTCCAATCATCTACAAGGTTGTGAGGGGACTTTTAAAAGTCCTGTCCTAAGTTTATTGTATAGAGTGTGGGGAATATGGCTAGTAAGGAATAACGTGCAGCTTCTTATTCTATTTCCCATAACCAAAAGATTTAGGCTATTTTTAAAGTGTATATTTTATGGAACAGTGTGTTTTAAAACATGTCTGTTTGTGCACAGAAATGAGCTGGGACTTTCAGACCAACTTGGGTGCCACTGTGACTACTCATACGGGAGGAGATGAAAGCCCAGAGGATGTATGAGGTGGGAAGACCATTTGGACAGGAGGGTAGGATTCAAGTATCCTCATCCTGAGATCAAGGGACGCTCTTTGCATTTCCATTTGATCCCACCAGACTGGCAGGAGCCTGTCACCGCGGGTGGCATTGAGAGAACCAAGGCCAGAGGTGCCAAATTGCCCCTGCCCCTTGGTTCATTTAGATTTCCAGGTAACCCTGTTGTGTCCACCAGCTTGTCTCTGATTGGCGGCGGCGACATTTCTCACGCTTTGGATTGGGCTATAGTATTATTTGAATGAAAATCTGAGGTAATATAACCCCTTGCGCCCATGAAATAGGGAGTTCTCAGGTGTTTTCCAGTCCTCTAAGATTCTCAGATTCTAAGTTTCCAGTTGCAAGTCTCCAGAAAAGGGCTGCTTCAGCGAAAAGCTGCCTGGAATATTTTCTGTCCTGTTTTTGCAACTGTGATCAGGGATAGGATGCCCTGCAGCTAAGAGTCTAGGATGTTACCCGAATTCCCAAGTAAGTGTGTCTTTTTCCTGTAGCTTGGGTAACATTGTGTGTTTGCTTTTTTCTGAGAGTAAATTTACAATTTATTTCATTAACTCGTTTTGCTCAATGCATGATCCTGGTAAAACGGTGTAAATGGCCTGGTCTCCCCTGACACTCTTGAACAGCTTACATTTTTTTTACAGAAGGAAGGGACCCCACTCAGCTAGTATAATAATGTAGTAATCACGTATTAGAGGGGTGCTATAGGGAATGTACATAGAAGTATTTACAGGGAGAGCAAAGAGTTTATATAGTCTATATATATATATATCTACTATATTATATATATATATCGATATAAGTCTTATTTATATAGCGCCATTAATATGAATAGCGCTTCACAGCAGTAATACACGTGACAATCATATAAATAACAAATAATACAAATAACAGAACATGGGAATAAGTGCTTCAGGCATAACATTTGGGAAGAGGAGTCGCTGCTCCGAAGAGCTTACAATCAAATTGCAATATATACACAATACAGTATATAGCACTCAACCTCTACTAATATATTCATTTTATTCTAAGGAAACATAAGGAAAGTTAAAACCTAAACGACGCTGAAAGAAACCGGCAAGGAACCCTAATAGGTCCCAGTAAAAAGGTATATAATATACCATCTGGGTAATGGTCAGATATAGGATAAAATAGTAGTGAGATATAGATCCCCTCACAGATAGGAATCAGTAAGTGTGAATACGGAGGTGTTACAAATAATCCTCATACCTCAATATCCTAAATGGAATGACAGGATATATAAAGTACCAATAGAAAAAAGCTGTGTGTGCTGTGCACGCGCATAGTAAGTGAAACTTCTTTGACTTTTGTCACAGAAATTGACTTATAACGCGCGTGCTCGGCACACATGTCAGTCAGTGTATGTGTCAGTCAGTGAGTATGTCTGTGTGTTTGTGTGTGCATGTGTGTCAGTCAGTGTGTGCATGTGTGTCAGTGTGTGCATGTGTGTCAGTCAGTGTGTGCATGCGTGTCAGTGCGTGCGTGTGTGTGTCAGTGCGTATGTCAGTGCGTGTGTGCATCAGTCAGTGTGTGTGTGTGTGTGTGTGTGTCAGTCAGTGTGTGCGTGTGTGTGCGTGTGTGTGTCAGTCAGTGTGTGCGTGTGTGTGTCAGTCAGTGTGTGCGTGTGTGTGTCAGTCAGTATGTGCGTGTGTGTGTCAGTCATTGTGTGTGTCAGTCAGTGTGTGCGTGTGTGTGTCAGTCAGTGTGTGCGTGTGTGTGTCAGTCAGTGTGTGCGTCAGTCAGTGTGTGCGTGTGTGTGCGTCAGTCAGTGTGTGCGTGTGTGTGTCAGTCAGTGTGTGCGTGTGCGTGTGCGTGCGTGCGTGTGCGTGTCAGTCAGTGCGTGTGTGTGTCAGTCAGTGTGTGCGTGTGTCAGTCAGTGTGTGCGTGTGTGTCAGTCAGTGTGTGCGTGTGTGTGTCAGTCAGTGTGTGTGCGTGTGTGTCAGTCAGAGTGTGTGCGTGTGTGTCAGTCAGCGTGTGTGCGTGTGTGTCAGTCAGCGTGTGTGCGTTTTTGGCAGTCAGTGTGTGTGTCAGTCAGTGTGTGTGTCAGTCAGTGTGTGCGTGTGTGTCAGTCAGTGTGTGTGCGTGTGTGTGTCAGTCAGTGTGTGTACGTGTCAGTCAGTGTGTGCGTGTGTGTCAGTCAGTGTGTGTGTGAGTCAGTCAGTGTGTGAGTGTGAGTCAATCAGTGTGTGAGTGATAGTGAGTGTGTGAGTGTGAGTCAGTGTGTGAGTGTGAGTCACTCAGTGTGAGTCACTCAGTGTGAGAGTTAGTCAGTGTGAGAGTGAGTCACTCAGTGTGAGAGTGAGTCACTCAGTGTGAGAGTGAGTCACTCAGTGTGAGAGTGAGTCACTCAGTGTGAGAGTGTCACTCAGTGTGAGAGTGTGAGTGTGTCAGTCAATGTGAGAGTGTGAGTGTGTCAGTCAGTGTATGAGTCAGTGTGTGTGTCAGTCAGCGTGTGTGCGTGTGTCCAGTCAGCGTGTGTGCGTGTGTGTCAGTCAGCGTGTGTGCGTGTGTGTGTCAGTCAGCATGTGTGCGTGTGTGTGTCAGTCAGCGTGTGTGCGTGTGCGTGTCAGTCAGCGTGTGTGCGTGTGCGTGTCAGTCAGCGTGTGTGCGTGTGCGAGTCAGTCAGTGTGTGAGTGTAAGTCAGTCAGTGTGTGAGTGTGAGTCAGTCAGTGTGTGAGTGTGAGTCAGTCAGTGTGTGAGTGTGAGTCAGTCAGTGTGTGTCAGTGTGTGAGTGTGAGTCAGTCAGTGTATGTCTCTCTCTCTCTCTCACCGCAGAGCCTGTGCCGGCTGATGGGGATGAAGAGACACCTTAACTGACTGACAGCCCCTCAAACAATCGTCAGCGGCGGGACGCGACAGCCAATCACCGGTTGCCTCGCAGCAGCGCCCTCTGCCAATCACACCCCCACGAAACCTGCCATCCACAACGTGGCTTTGGACAGAGACTCTGCGCATGCGTTGAGGGGGACGGCTGCCGGTGTGGAGGAGCGTTAAGGTAAATGTTGAGCGGTTGTGTGGGGGGAGCGGCGGCAGTTAGCGGGCAGCGGGCCAGGAACGGTGTGGGGGGAATGGTTGGAATGGCGGCCGTTAGGAGCGGCGCCGGCGGCGATGACATCGGCCGTGTGGGGGGAGTGGCGCCTGTGCCGCATGTTATTTGCCAGAACACAGCCCGGCCTCATCTGCCAGCACTGTGATGTCAGCACTTTGACGTCACATCCGTTTCATTTTCTGTCCCTACAATCCATTTTTGTCCCATTAGGAATGAGGTGCCACTAAAGAAGTTTCACTTCAATAATATAGGTAAAAAGACCTAGAAGTGTATATCAGTGCTCCCCAGTGTTAAAGGAAGAGAAAGGGGAAAGTTCCCCGTGTGAAATGATTAAGACCTCAGTTGTATCTTGTGTACCATACAGCTGAGGAATAAACCTCCAGTGATAGACGTGGATTGCAGTTCTGTTCATAACAGCTATACAGCTGTTGTACTAACTGTGACAGTAGGGGGTAGCCAGTCTTCATAAAAAAGGTGAAGCCCGACTGGTTACCCCTGAAAACCATTGGTCCCTGGCAGTAGCACCATAAGCCAGGGACATTATGTACATGTAAAACCTGTCCTGATGATGTGTTTTACCTGTTTCCCCTTATGCAATAAACGTGGGATTTCGGGACTGTAAGTTTCAAGGGGGATATTTGGGTGAAAATGCATCCACAACTTATGTAGGGGTTCGGGGGACAAAGTTACCGGTAGCCCCATAATTCTACCCGACGTGCAGGCAGATTTTGCGGGTACGCGAGTAGAATTACACCGAGGCTGCCCAGTGTCCCCCAGAATCCTGGTTTTCAGCCCCAAATATCCCGGTTCCATTTCTCCCACAGATATTATGTTTCCTAAAGTTGGTACGTTTAATAACAGAGTTTATTATGTTTTATGAAAATGTATTAATGTCTATACAGTCAGCCCGGGCATCTACATAGGTGCCGGGAAGTCTACATAGACATCGTAGATCAAAGGGGAGAAGGGATGTTGAGGTGTGAAGACTGTTTGGTGAGCGGGGAAGGGCGGAGTGCCAGGTCCGGAGAACAAGGGCACCACGCGGGGTCACCTTTAGGACTGCCAGATCCTTTAACATTGAGTGTTCCATGGTTGTGACTGGCTGTGGGATCTTGGCATATATGTTTGCAACGTGTGTTGTTGCACGGTTTTGTGCCAATATCAGTGTCTTTAAATTCGTTACGCGCGCACACGCAAACACACACACACGTGTCAACATGCCACTGTGCAGATTACATTGCTTATTCAGTTCTTCTCCCTTAACCAGCTACTTCACTGGTAGTATGGTTCCAGTTCTTATGTTTTGGGAATCAAGCCAACACGCGAGGTCCTCCCGGCTATTGCGAGACCTCCACACGCCTGAAACAGGGTCGGCTTAATGGCGCCAAGTGGGTGGGGGCGAATGTCATTGTTACTTACATGTTTTATGCTTGTGCACACTGAGGGGGATCTGACGAAAGGGCTGCTGCCCTGAAACGTTATTTGTTCCGCGCCGCGCTTATAGTGCCGCTGACGTCACGCTGCGGTCACAGGAAAAATCTAATTAAAGTGACTTCCAGCGATCGCAACAAATCCGTTGCGTCGTTCCTACTATAGGCGCACGCAACGGCTTCAATATATTTGTTTTGACACAACGTCGCTGTCACTATAAGCACGGCCTTAGTGATTAGTTAGATACTTTCCCAGCAGTACCTGCGCTGGCTCGTGTGCTACATACAATTGCTTCCTTGCTGGATAGCTCAGTTGTGGTGTTAATGCCAAGGTCGTGGGTTTGATCCCCACACTGACCATTCTGCAGGTTTCTTTGCATATGTTCTGTGTTTTATAAAAGGTTATAAGTTTAAATTGATAAACATACCATGAATCTTTCCCTAGGGTTTTCTCAATCACGCTGCTCCCTTCCTCCGTTAACAAACGAGAACACTGAAAAATGAAGTGATATTTCTTAGTATATTGAAATATTAGGAATATTTCGTATGGAGCAGAAAAATCAGCACAGGGAAAAGAAAAATAAAGTCGATCAAAAGTGCAATTTTTCAAATATTTTATCTACATTCTTAGTCATTTTTTTCTCTCCCTCAGTGTGCCCCTCTCCCCTCCCCTTTCTCCCCCCCTCCCCTTTCCCCTTATTCCCCCCCCCCCTCACTTACCCCAACTGTGCCTCTCTCACTCCACCTCGCTGTGTATTTCTCTCTCCCTCACTGTGCCTGTCGGTGTCCCCCACACTGTGCCCATCTCCCCTAACTACTGTATGCCCCTCTCTTTCACCCTCTGCGCGCCACTCTCTTTCACCCTCTGCGCGCCACTCTTTCACCCTCTGCGCGCCACTCTCTTTCACCCTCTGCGCGCCACTCTCTTTCACCCTCTGCGCGCCACTCTCTTTCACCCTCTGCGCGCCCCTCTTTCACCCTCTGCGCGCCACTCTCTTTCACCCTCTGCGCGCCACTCTCTTTCACCCTCTGCGCGCCACTCTCTTTCACCCTCTGCGCGCCACTCTCTTTCACCCTCTGCGCGCCACTCTCTTTCACTCCTGTTGAGGAACTCCTCCGTGGTGCTCCTCTCTGTACATTCACTCCACACATGTACACGAGAGGGTTTCTGAATGAACACATCTTTATTGAGTGATGTGGGCTAGCTGCCCCTCGCAGTTGAGATCTAGCCTCTCATGATTATTCACTCTGCTTCCCTTCAAAGGTGATTCTCTCCTTAATAGGGATTCCCTATCCCCGCAGGGATCACTGCCCTGTGCCAGGTCCCTGGACACAGTCTCCTCTGGAGTTACTATGACATAACTAACACTCTGGCAGAACTTGAACTCCTCTCAGACTACTCCTCTAGCACTCCTGCTAGACTTGGAACTCCTTCCTGAACTAACTTTAGAAAACAGTTCTGTGCCTTATGTAACTTCTGAGGCTGACACACCTCTGACATCACTAACCATGGAGTCAGAGCATGTGACCAGTCCCATCCATACACAGGGCACCCCACCAGGGTGTGAGGGCAAACCTACATAATTACTGCTGGCATGCCCACAACTTACCAGGCCTTACTGTCAGCAGGAGAGATGACTGTAGCCATTTTACATGTCCGCTACATTTATATATATATATTTATATATATATATATTAGTATATATATATATATTAATATATATATATATATTAGTAACTAAGTTATGGTGAGTAAAAATCTTATATAGAGTATTTTTTCTTTTTTTTTCCCCAACAAATTTTTTTTTTATTAAGCGCTGGACACAGGCATATAGTAATCTGACAACACAGTGTCTTAAAAACAGTATCAACAGCACTCATTTTAGAAAACATCTGAGATAACTGGAAAGACGAACAGACGAACCTACTCACAACACCGGACTACATGTAATGGGAGTTTGGGAGGGGGGGGGGGAGAAAAAGGGGGGGTGCAGTCTTGGGTTCCTTCAGCGAGGTGTCTTTATATTTGGTCCTATTTGTGAAGGGATTAAGTGGGTTTGCGCTTGCCTATTTTGTCAGTGAACCATTATGGTTCCAGTCCGCCCTACCTGTCTCCTGGTGTCACTTGTCAGTTCCGGCCTATCGAAGGAGAATGCATTTCCTATTATCATAGCAGTATTGTAATGGCATCCACCCCTGGGATATCTGACTGGGCTAACCATGGAGACCACACTTTTAGAAATTTGGCGCCAGTGTCATTGACCATGCTCGTCAGTTGTTCCATCCGGCAAATGTACCAAATTCTATTTCTAATTTTTGGGATAGGTGGTACATCTGGTTGCTTCCACAATGCTGCGATTTCGCACCGCAGGGCCGTGGCAAAATGCGCAATCAATTTATGCTCAGATCTGTTTAGTCCCCTGGTGCGCCTGCCCAACAGGAGCAACCAGGGGTCCAAAGGGATAAAGGTAAAATCTGCAGCCAGCTTCTAATGTCTTCCCATAACGGGGCCACCTTGGCGCAACCCCACAACATGTGCAGCAAGTCTGCCTGCTCCCCACATTGTTTTGAGCACAAAGGGGGGTAGTCTTTGACAAACTTAGCCAATCTTTTCGGGGTAAGATACCACCGCATGAGGACCTTATATGCATTCTCCTTCAATGTGGTGCATATAGAGCTCTTTGCCGCTGCCTGAACTATCGTGTCCCAGTCCTCGTCTTCTAAGGTCTCCCCTAAGTCGTCCTCCCACCGATTCCTGTAGTTTAGTTTGCTGTCAGCGTCTTTTGCAGGACAGACCACCTCCCTATAGATGCCAGAGATAAGTCCATTGGTACCTGTCCCTCTGGTACAGAGCTGCTCAAAATTAGTACGTCTGGGACGTTTGGGAATTTTACTATAGAACGCTCGGACCTGGAGGTATCTAAATAATTCTGAATTTGGTATGTCTTTTTCGGATTTAAGTTGGTCAAAGGATTTCATTGTGATTCTGCCCTCCAGATGTAGGAGCCTCGTGAGGCCTTTCTGTTTCCAAATTGCGAAGTCTTTACTTATCAGACCAGGAGCGAAATCAGGGTTACCCAAGAATGGGGTCAGTAAGGAGTGCTGCCCGGAAAGGGCATATTTGTATCTGCTGCTCTCCCAAACTGCCAACCAGCTGCCCATTGCGGAAAGCGGTTCACTAATGGTGTTGACCACCTTTTTTGGAAGCCAGATTATGTCTTTCAACTCCACTGGAGCGCAGCACGCTGTCTCCAATTCTACCCATCTTCGGAGGCCAGGGTGGGTATGTCAAAGAGTAATTTGGGATAATTGGGCCGCTCTGAAGTATGAGAACAAGCAGGGTATCCCCAGCCCCCCTCTGGTCGTGGGTCGAACAAACGTGCTTAATTTTATACGTGCAGACTTATTACCCCAGATGAATTTTACCATAGAGGACTGCAGACGGAGGATGTCATCCCGTACCAACTGGACGGGTAGGGTTTGGAATAGATATAAGATTCTAGGGAGGAAATTCATTTTAACACTTTGGATTCTACCAATCCAAGATATTCCACTCCCTGACCAGCGTTTGAGATCCTCCTTCAGGGTCCTAATTAGTCTGGGGTAATTTGCCTTGTAAAGGTCCCTATAATTCTTTGTAATGTTAACCCCTAGGTATTTAATCTGGGTGGCTTGCTATTTGAAGTTGAAATTTAACTCAAGTATTTTAGCCGTGGGCTTGAGCAGATTTATATTTAGGGCTTCTGATTTTGTTTGGTTGATTTTGAAACCAGACAATTTGTTGAATACCCCTAATAGGCTAAAGACATTCGGCAGAGAGGTAAGGGCTGTGATAATGTTAGGATAACATTGTCTGCATACAGGGCCACCTTATGTGACTGCTTGCCAATTTGGATTCCTGCTATGTTGGGACTAAGTCGAATATGTGCTGCTAGGGGTTCTATGCATAGTGCAAAAATGAGCGGGGACAGGGGGCAGCCCTGTCAGGTGCCGCTCTTTATCGGGAATTCCTCTGACGGAAAGCCCTGGTGCCTGACCCTCGCCGTCGGACCCCGGTAAAGAGCCAGAATGGCATCCAACATTCTCCCCCCAAAGCCCATCTGCTCAAGCGTCGCCTTCATGTAGGGCCAATCTACTCTATCAAAGGCTTTTTCGGTGTCTAGGCTCAGTACTAGTGACGGAATATTTTTCTTTTGTGCCAAATCCATTAGGTCTATGATCCGTCTAGTATTGTCTGACGCCTGTCTGCCACATATGAACCCTACTTGATCGGGATGGACCAGCCGTGGCATAACCTGATTAAGTCGATTAGCCAATAGTTTGGAAAATATTTTGGTATCCGAATTAATGAGGGAAATGGGTCTATAACTTTTGCAATCTGCCGGGTCCTTCCCTTGTTTGTGAATAACTGAAATAGACGCTTGCAACATTGGGCCCGGGATGGGGGCACCCTCCAGAAAGGAGATGTATAGTTTTAGTAGGTGCAGAGCTAAAATTTTCCTAAACTTTTTGTAGTAAAGGTTTGAGAAGCCATCCGGGCCACGGGCTTTGGATGCCTTTAGTGACTTCAATACCTCCGTAAGGTCCTCCATCGTATAGTCTTCCTGTAGCGCCTCCCTTTCCTCTCAGCTTAGGCTAGGTAGTTTAGCCTCCTCTAAGAATGTTTTAAGGTGCCTCCTAGTGTTTGCTCCCGGGATGACTTTCGTCCCATCATATAATTTTTCATAATATTTTTTAAACTCCGCTACTATTAGTTTGGAGTCAGACGTTTTGGGCTCTGTTTGTGAGTTCTCTGGCAAGGGGGGTACCCGGCTTGTTCACCTTCTCATAAAATTTCCGCTTTGTCCAAGACAATTCCTTCTCAGCTCGGGAGGCCAGCAGCAAGTTTAACTTCGTTTTGGTATCCAGCAGTGTCTTTAACGATGCAGCTTGTTTCTTATCTTGGTGGAGGGAGGACAGGACGGATAATTCAGTCTGTAACTGTTTAATATTTTGTTCCTTCTCCCTTTTGCGCCTGCTTGCTAGCCCAATGAGTACTCCTCTAAGAGTTGCCTTATGGGCCTCCCATAGGGTAGACTGTGAAGTGACACTGCCGGCGTTCTCCTTAAAATAATCCCTGATGCTGTTTCCCACGCTCAGTTCAATCTCGGGGATTTTTATCAAAAGTTCGTTAAGTTTCCAATTTGCTCGCGGTCTGTCAAGTCTATAATCAAAGCACCGCAGCTATATGGGTGCATGATCGGACCATGAAATATCATGGATGCCCGTATGGGCGATCTGAGAAAGCATTCTGTTAGATACAAAGAGGTAGTTTATCCTGCTATAGATGTCATGTGGGTGGGAATAGAAGGTGAACCCTTTTTCACCTTGATGCTGTTCACGCCAGATATCTGTTAGGTTATTTGTCTGCAGCCCCTGAAGCCACGCGGATCGTGCCCTCGGTCTCTTATGTCCTCCCGGGGTACATCTGTCTAAGGTCGGGTCCAGTGTCTGGTTAAAATCTCCGCCTAGAATCACACCCCTTGCGTCAGCTTATTGAGAGTAGAGAAAAATTTGACCATGAAGGCTTCCTCGTGCTCGCTCGGTGCATACACCGTAGCTAGTGTTATAGCCTGCCCCTGTATGTCCCCCACAACAACCAGAAACCTACCATTCCTGTCTCTCCTAATGTGCGTGTAACGGGTATTCCTCCCCCCAATCGCAGATCTGATGTGGGTGCAAGGAACATACGGTGTTACCATAGGTGTGGTGCATTACCTGTTGGCTCACAGGAGGGCTGAGCTTCCGCCACGGGGAACCTGGGGCAATTATACTAGGGGTAACCACTTACTCAATTCAGCGCCTCCACCTGCGATGGCTCCCACCAGAGTGGGAGTGGTTCCTCGCAGGACCATCAATAATAACATACACGGTGAGGTATAATAACTAAGGACTTTACTAACATGCAAACAACATATATCACTACAATACAATAATATAACCTGTGTCCCTCTCTAGAGTAGACACCTACTGCGTCGCGCAGGACGCTTCCCCAACACCAGGTGATCCCACCCAGTGTCCCGAGAATTCCACCCAATGTCCCGCACTCTTGGAGAGAACGTGGGTGACTGCGCAGTCACTATTTAATCTAAGGGCCCGGTGGTGCACGTATGATTGTATAATACCTGCCGAGCACTCCGGTGCTCGGGTCAGCAATCTTCACAAAGGGTCAGACGTGTGATGAATCCGTCTGATCCTCCAAACGAACTCCGGCACGTGCGGACCGCTAGGGCGGTCCCACTCTGGAATCGTCTCTGTGGACCCCAACGTGGGTCCAACCGCTTCCACAGGAACAGCAGCAGCCGCTGTGTCCCTATCTATCTAAGTGGTACTAACGTGACAGGAACCCTAACCTAGGGCCTGTCCCTGTAGTACAGCAACCTGTAGTGGCTTGGGGAACTCCTATGGGCCTGCAGGGGTTATGGCCTGTCCCACTCCCCTAACTACCCAAGTCCCTTCAGCCTCACTAAATGCTTGCAGCCAACGTGGTGCGCAACAAGGTGCCTGCCTGTCAGACCTCACAGCACTAACAGCCGTGACTCTGACAAGGCAGCACTCTATACTAAGGGCAGCGTCCCTATCTTGGGCCTCCCTCAGCACTTACCCACTAAACTAGTGGGGAGTTGGGGCCTACCTGGGGTGTAGGTACCTATATGGGGCAGGAGCTGCACTCGCTCCCCGCACCCTTCCTTCCCTACAGCTCCCTGACTCCAACTCTCGGTAACCTTCCTTTCCCAGCTCCCACTAATGTAAGTGGCAGGGTCCCTAACCTGAGGGCTGCCCCTGGCAACACTCACCTTACTGGGGAGCTGAGCTATCTCGGGCCCTGGGGGGTGCTGGCCTAGTACAGGGAGTCCCCGACTCCTGTACCCTACCTCCTTCCCTGGGCTGCTCCGGTCTCTGACTGATCAACGTGCTGCAAGCCCGCGAATTGTATCTCTTTGCCTCTGCAGAGTTCCTAAGCCCTATTGGCTCCCTGGTGTCACGTGGGGCGCGCAGAGGCTCCTGGGATCTGTAGTCCCTCTCTAGGGCCCTCCCTAATAGGCTCTGGCTTTGCGGGCTTTTCTGCCTCTTTCCTGCGCATGCGCGAACTAAAGGGGGCTGCCTTGACTCCCTCGCGCTACCTCTCGCCAGCCGCCGGGCCCGTAGCAACGCGATCGCGGCCTTAGCGACGGCCCGATCGCGTCCCCGGCAACCGGCCTGCACTAGGGGGCAATGCGCTACTCCCCGCTCCAGCCCTACACTCGCGCGACCACTGCGCATGCGTGAACTAACGCGCAATGGTGGCGCCCTAACCGCCCGGCTCCGAGAGTGCCGGGATTCCCGTGACGCGCGTGCGGCCATGGCAACCGGCCGCACGCATCCCCAGCAACCCCCGAGCCGGGACCTGACCGCCCTCACCTCCCGTATCGCCCGACGGGGCCACCATTGGACTCGGCGGCACCCGCAACCTCTAGGGAGATGAGGGGGGTGCTGATACTCCTGGGAGACCTGGCTACATGCGTGACAGTCAAGGTCAGGCGATTGTGGATGAGGCGGAGGCTGCGTACCATTGTCTATATCTACCGTCTATGTACTTCGGGGGGCTGTTTTTTGCAAAATGTGGCTCTTGGATCATGATGATGTCTAGGTCCGATCTTTAATAATCTGTCATGGCTATTCTTCTTTTTTTGTGGCCTGTTAAATCCCTTTACATTATGGGAAATTATTACGATATTCCTACCCATTTGTGGGACCTGTGGTCATCTCTGTGTTGTTGACCTTCTGCTTACGTGGGTCCGCTCTGTGGTAGGACCTCGTTGGCTGTGGCTCACCCGTAGTTCTCAGGGGCCTGGACTGCAGGGGGGGAGAACAGAGGAACATACACGAGGGAAACATTACAACAATGACATTAACATGAATAGCGATGCTGGTGATCGGGCGGGGGAGGTCCCCCATCGCCTTCCAGCCTGCCCCTCCCGGGTGTTTAGCCTGGACACGATCCTGGACTGTCTGGAGCCCTTGACCATCGTCCAACTCGACTATCCCGGTGGGGACTTTCATGAGCCAACTGGGTTTGAACTCCCAGCAACCCATGCGGACCTAGACTCCCTCCTCCACCTTCTATCATGATCTAACAGTAGTAGTAAAACCGAACCTATTATCATCTTAACATCTCAACTAAACTTTCCTAACTTAACTTTTTGCCCTTCTCTCTCCCTCTATATATCAACCTTTGCCCTGCTTCGTCGTCTCTACCCTCCCTAGGCCCACTCTCTTTCGGCCCTAGTCTACTGTGTCTTTCCCCCATGGACGCCCTCTGATGGTGCTCCGCTTCTACGCCCCTTATCGGGTCTCAGATCTCCGCCTCCACCTCCACACCCCAGTTTGGCTCTTTGCCCCCTAACCTACCGGCTAAGTGCTATCTGCTACCCTCCCTTGCCTTCTGCAGCTGGGGTTCCTAGATCTGCGCTATGGGAGCACCTTCCGGTCCGGGCATACAGTCTCCGGTCTCTCTATCTTCCTCTCCTACCTATCTGTTGGTGTACCGATCTAGCCCGTTCACTTTCATTGTATAGGGATATGCTGCCCGGGCTTTTTTGACTCTGTCTTCCGGGCTCCTTTCTCCCTACGGTAGCACCTATTCTCCCCTGCTCTCTAGGCCCAAGCTAGTGCCCTCGGTAGCGGTGCGGTTCATTAGTCTATCATCTCTATCGCCTCCGGCTTCTGCTGGTGTCCCCCGATGGTGACGTATGTCCGGCGCCACGCCGCGGCCTTCCGCCGGGGAGACAGGTCTGCCCCCTGCAAGATGGCCGCCCATGTGCATCCGGTGACGTTCTTCCGGGCTCCGCCATTTTGCGGCCGGCTCCTCCCGACATTGGACGCCTTCCCGCTCAGCTCTCCCGCCACTTCTGTTCCTGCTCCCGCATTCTTCCCGCATGTTGACCATCACAGCCATGTTGCACCTTCTGCGTGTCACCGCCATCTTTCAGAGGGGGCAAATCGATTTTGGGACCATACAGCAGGTAAGTCCTTATCTTTGCAGCGGGTTCCGGCTGATGCAGCGGCGTGGACACCGGGCGTCTCCTGCTTCCGTCCCGCCAACCTTTCTGACAGTTACAGAAATCTTTTAGACCGCATGGTGGGGCTTGTATAGGGGAGGGCAAGATGACTTTATTGGGACCTGGCACAAAACCCTCGTAAACATCGAGGAACTGGAAACTTTCAAACTGTGATAACTGGCCCTTTAATCTTTGTCGGCTTCTGCTGTTTCCCTGTTGTCTCTATTACCCCGCACCATCTGCCATTCCTCCTCTGGAGCTGGCTCTCTTCGGGGGCTCGATGTCGGACCCTCCTTTATCCCCAGTTTTTGGAGGAAGCTCTCACTTTCTTCTATCTTCTGGATAGAGGTGGCCCTCCCGTTCTTGATGACCAGTAGGCCGAACGGGAAGGTCCACCTGTACCGGATCGCCCATTCCCTGAGAATTTGCGTTACTGGCTGTAACTTTCGTCTCCAGGCGAGGGTAACCGGGGAAAGTGTGACGACTCAGGAGATTCCTTCCCTTCCTGGTCCCTCTCTCCCGTCCCCTGTTGTCCTTCCTGCTCCTTCCCAAGCCTCTCCTTTACCCTCCACCTCTCTCCCTTTGCCACAACGCATACCCACGCAGTCCATGAGTCCCTGCTACGATCCTCCCCGCTCCCTCTCTCCCGCAGTGCCCACATCACCTTCCCCTGTGGTGCTATCCGTCCCGTTGCCTCCTCCCTGCGTGGTACCTGCAGCGCGGCGTTCCGCGCGCCTGGTGACGCGTCCTACTCGCGCGCTCCCGCAGCCCACGGGGGGCACGTCCACCAATCCCTCCGCTGACGCACCTGACCCTTCTGCCTTACCTCCACTCGCCATCGAGCGGGTGCATCGCGCGTTCCCCTCCTATTGGCTTTCTTCCCCACCTGTGGTCTTCCTTTGCTCCGTGCGGGCCGCTCCTGTGTTGCAGCCGGTGCGCGCATACCCAGCTTACAGGGGGCGCGTGCACTGACTCCTCTTATCAGGTTTCCCCTGTCTCCGCCTCCCAAACCTCACAGACCACTCCTCTGACTGCCCCCTCTGTCTCCTCCTCTTCTCTCCCTGACCTATCTCTATCTTCTCCCACTTCTCTCTCCAAACAGTGCACTGTAAATGAAATAAAGTGCACTAAAAAAGAAGGATCAATTCAAATGAATCCATAGTGGGGGATACCGAGCAGAGCACCCCGCCTGACGCCCACTGGGAGGCAAACTCTGAAACCGTCCCAGTGGACTCGGCGTACGTGTACGCTGCTCGAATACGGGAGTGCACCAGCGCCCGGAACATGACCACGATGTTCGTTGGGACCCCCCCTCCAAACATTGCTTCCTGGTTTTACAAATGGCTACCTTAGCAAATGCCAGGAGCAGGTTGATGAGGAGATCCCTAGGCTTATTGTCCCGGGACACTGGGCACCCGAAAATAAACAGATGAGGGGAAAAATGCAGCCAGAACTGCAGGAGAAGGCTCCTCAAGGTGGATAAGAAGGGCTGCAGTCTGGCGCAACTTAAATAAATGTGGTACACGGACTCCCGTTCGCCACAGAAGGGACAGGTGGCAGGGGAGTCCGTAAAGTGTTCCAGGTACTCTCCTGTGCTCAGTGCACCATGGAGGATTTTCCAACTCAAATCCCCGGCGGGGAACCAGATCTGAATAGAGTTCCCTCCACCGGGGTCTCTCGCCCTCGTTCGCAAGAAAAACTCGCCTCCAGATGGTATCGGGGTGGGCGACAAGGGCGAGGTAATGCACTATATGGAGCACGAGAGAATACAGGCCTTTTCTCGGCATGCCGCAGAAACATGCCGGGGACATGTCACCCAACCTGCTGAGGTTGGGGGAGAGAGGAGCCCGAGGGGGTTGCCGTGGCTTTGGTTCCACGCAAAGATCCGGAAAGCTGAAGTTGATAGGTTGACAAGGCTCTCCGGTCTGCAATACCCCCTCAATGAAGGTGCGTGAGTCGGGGTGGATAGCATCTTTAATCTCCCGGATCAAACGATGAGGGACGCGGGCAGTACGCAGACCCATACGGGGCGCGAGCACCTCTGCCCTTACCCAGTCTCGACGTTCATAGTCCAGGAGATCCCCGACTCTGGTCACCTGCGCCAGGATTAGCCGGTGGCAAATAGAGGGTGAATCCAACATCTGAGCCCCCACTGCTGGATTATACAGCAGGGGCTCGGTGAGGAAATCAACCCCCACCGCCTGTTCCTTCCTGGTTGCGGAGACCAGTTTCCAGGCCTTTAATAAGTCCCGGTAGTATGCCGGCAGCTCCGAGAGGTCTCTACCTAACCCCTCGGGCCTGATGATAAACAGTTGCCGGTCATACCTCATATTGCGCAGCTAGCGAAAGAAACTGGTCGCCAGCTGGCACCACTGCGGAGACGGATCTGCGAATAGGTATCTCTGCAGGTATTGGAGGCGGAAAGTGTGTAACTGGGAGCGGACACACACCACTCCCTGTCCACCCTCCTCCAAAGGGAGGCACGCAACTCCCGCAGAGACCCAATGCTTCCCCATCCAGAGAAAATCCATCAACTTCCTCTGGATCTTGTTGATTAATTCAGGAGTCGGACCCATGGCCATCAGCCGGTGCCATAGCTGACTGGCCACCAGCTGGTTGATCACCAGGGTTCTTCCCCTGAGGGAAAGCATTCTCGACAGATACACCCAAGACCCCAGATGAGCAATGACCCATTCTTCAAGATCACTGAAGTTTTCTGGGGCTGGGTTCTCCGCAGCAGACAGGTAGACTGCCAGATATTTAAGTGTATCGCTTCCCCACGAGACATTACAATATGTGGGGGGCAAAGAGTCACCTGTAAGGGACTCACCAAAATGCCGGAGCACTTGGACCAGTTGATCTGAGCAGAAGAAGCCACGGTGTAGACCTCTTGGCATGCCTATGCCCGCTCCAGATCATGTAGGTCCTGGGCCACGAGGAGCACGTCATCGTCATAGGTCGACAGGACTACCTGCATGTCGGGCTCCCGCAGCACCAGCCCAGTGAGCCTCCTCCTCAGTAGGCAGAGGAAGGGCTCGATGGCCAGCGCGTATAGTTGCCCAGACAGGGGGCACCCCTGATGTACTCCCTGACCAAACACGAAAGGTGCCATCAGGGACCAATTAATTTTTACCAGACACTCTGCAGAGGCGTACAGCATCCGGAGAAAGCCCACAAATTGTGGGCCAAAGCCAAACGCCCGCAGGGTCTGCATGAGGTAACGGTGATCCACCCTGTCAAACGCCTTCTCCTGATCTAGGGACAGGAGGGCGAGTGACAGACCAGTCCTCTGCGCATGGTGTAGCAGATCCCGGACCAGAAAAATGTTGTCATGAATGCTCCGGCCCGGGACAGTATAGGACTGGTTGGGGTGAATCACCTCTGCCAGCACGGACTTGAGCCTCAGCGAAAGCGCTTTGGCTACAATCTTATAGTCCGTGCTGAGCAGTGAGACCGGTTGCCAGTTAGAGATCTGGCGGAGATCCCCCTTCTTCGGCAGCAGAGACAGTACTGCCCGCCGACATGAAAGGGGCATCTCACCGATCTCCAGGGCTTCGGCTAGGACCTCGGTGAAATCAGGTCCCAGCATCTCCCAGAAAAACCAGAAGAACTCCACAGTCATCCCGTCTAGCCCCGGCGTTTTTCCGCGGGACATGAGACTGAGGGCTTCAGAGAGCTCGGCCAGAGTCAATGGTAACTCAAGCCGCTCCCTTCCACCCTCGCCGACCGTGGGAAGCCCCTCCCATAAGACCCTGCATGCATCTGGCTGGATGGACTCCGGAGAGAAAAGATCTACGTAGAACCTCCGGGTTCTGTCCCGGATGCTCTCCGGGTCAGTCAGAGGGGTACCGTCCTCTGCTAGCAAGCAGGTGATATGTTTACGGTTTCCCCTCTTTTTCTCCAGCGCGTAGAAGAGGCGCGACCCGCGACCCATCTCCCGAAGGAAGTGGATGCGGGATCGCACATACGCCCCCCGAGCTCTCCGATCTTCCAAGTCCCGGAGAGCGCACTTCCTCTCCACGTACGCACATTGCAGGAATTGGTCTCCTGCCACAGACAGCCGCTTCTCGAGATCGAGCACCTCTTCCCTACGGGCCTCGATCTCAGCATCGCGCCGCCTGCTGGCACCTTTAGTGTACTCCTGACAAACGAGGCGCAGATGAACCTTGCCCACGTCCCACCACTGCTCTAACGTGGCAAAGTCTGACCTGCAACCTCTCCAGGCCATCCAAAAGTCTCGGACCGACGTCGCAAACCCCTTGTACTCCAACAACATATTGTTGAAGTGCCAATAGGCGGCCGAGGGCGCTGCTGGTAGTAGCACCACCGTCACGGACGCACAATTGTGGTCCGAAAACGGCGCCAGCCTAATGGCACTGGACTGGGCTCGTGACAGGCTGTGGCTGGATATATACAGCCTGTCGATCCGGGACCAGGACATCCGTTCACCCCTAAACACCCTAACATGGGTGAACTCAGTGGATGCCTCGGGATGCTGTTCTCGCCAGACGTCTACCAAGGAGTAGCGGGTGATGACCTCCCGCAGGGCCGACGCAGAACACGGGTGTGGCTCCGGACCATTCCGGTCTTTCAGAGCCTCAAGGGTGCAGTTAAAATCACCCCCGAGCACCACGTATTTGTCCGCGTCGACTGTCTCCAGGTATTCAGACATTCTGATGAAGAACTGCCTTCTCAGGGGTCCGGTGGCAGGAGCATACACAATTCAAGAAATTAAACGTGTTGTCCTCGTGTCGGACCCTGAGATGGTTGAAAGGACTCAGAGAACAGGGTCACCACCCCACTAGATGACGAAGTGAGGCGTCTGAAGAAGACCTTGCCTCGCCACTCCAGATGCCAGCTGGCTTCAGCCTCTGGAGTGGTATGGGTTTCCTGCAGGAAGCTCACAGAATACTTTCCCTTCTGTAAAAAGGAGAGTACCTGGAACCTGCGAAACCCGTCCTTACAGCCATTCACGTTAAGTGTACCGATGCTCAAAGCCATTGGTAATCAGGAGTTTTTCTGGTGCTTTCCCCAGGCGCTCAGGGTGCTATATCCTGAGAAGCCTTTATGTGGTCTCGCAACAATTTTTGAAACTTCAGGACACGAAGATAGATAGTCCCGGAGATTTTGGCCTTGTGGTTAGCCCTGATGTATACTAAGAGAGAGTGGAGAATGACCGAGGCATCCTTCCACCTCTCATGGGCCAACTGCACCTTCATGTTTCCATGTTTGTAGAGGGTATCCTCCAGGAAACCATCTAGCTCCTGGGCAGGGATAACAGGGGTCAAAGAGTCCACAGACTCCGCGGTGTCAGAGGACTCCTCACTGAGCCCCAACTCCCCGAGCTCCTCTTGACTGAAAACCTCAAGACCCCCGACCTTCCCTGCAGGGGCCTCTCTCAGCCCTAGAGTGGGTCCCCTCTTCGGTGTTTCCACGAGGGTGTCCACTATATCCTCCACATTCAACCCCGGGGTATGATGTTCAGGGGTAGCTGGTGGCGGCATGGCGGAGGCAGCGGTCTCCCGAGTGTCCTTTGGGATCACAGGGACACCCAGTGCCCTCCTAATCTCCTCAAACGCCATGTGCATAAATGGGACGCCACAGGTTTCCACATCAATGGCGGGAGGGCACTTTTTAGCAAGCACCTCATAAGGAGGGTCCAGCCCAGCGGTCACCTCCAACAAAGTGCCCGACCAAAACTCCGCACTAAGAGGGCTCAGGTCAGACAACTCCCAGATGTAATTTGAAGTGCTCGCCAAAACACCCCCACCCACACCTGCCTCCCCCGCTCCATCCTCCAAACCCCCAACTACGGGTGTCAGCCCTATTACAAACTCCTCTCCGGTGACACAGACCGGGGCTTTTTATCCCTATGTGCATCACCCAAAGGCGGTACAGCCGGAAGGGGATCCCTGCCGACCCCCGAGTCCCCGAAGACAGCTATCTTTTTTGCGTCCGGTGGGGCAGATTCACCGAAACACAAGTCTCCGGGGGATGCTCTCCAACCCAGAGGGGCATTGGGAGGCTCCCCAATGTCTATTTCTAGGGGCAAGGCCTCATGCTGTTGAGCACTTTGGCCTTCCACCCCAGAGACGCCGGGTAACTCCTCTTGCATTCCCTCCAGATCTTCGAGGGGGGGAGCTGTACATTTATGGGATCCGGCTCACACTGGTTAATCCTAACCAGTGGGCCGGATGGAGCCACCTTGTGCGGAACTGATGTTCCGTTCCCCTTTCGGAGATATCCGAGGGCGAACGTAATACGGTTCACCCTCCTCGACCTCCTCAATCACCCTCTTGTTTTTAGTTTTAAAAGACCTCTTCCTGGGGGGGTGATTCCCCAGGAGAGGGTGCCGCTGCCTCTCCAGCAGGAGCTTCCTCCTGCTCCCCTGCACCCTGTACGGTGCTTACATTGGGGGTAAGGTGTTCTTGGGGGGAGACAGCGACAACAGAGGGTGGCTGTTCCAAGGTGACTTTTTCTTTGTTTTTCTCCCTCTTTCTTTGGGGGAGAGGTGTAGATGTCACTGTCCGAGATGGGGCAGCGACATCTCCTACGGTCCCAGGGGGGACCTGGGCCATCGAGGGCCACGCCGTGGTGGGCACAGCGGTACCGGGTGTCTTGGCAGAGGGAGGGGCGGGTGCACGAGCTGGTATGGGTATTCTGTTCCCTTTGGGGCAACTCCTACGAATATGCCCCAGCTCCTTGCACAGATAGCACCTAACCCCCTCTGTGCCATAGTACACTGTATATTGAATGCCCTCATAGGGCACCCCAAAGGATGTGGGTGGCAGCCAGCGTACGGAGGAAGAAAACACCCCTCCCATACATCTTGCTGGCTGCCACCACAGCAGAGGGACCCACCACATCAGCCACATCCCTCACATAGATCTCCATGCTCAGGCCAGGTGACATTGGGCACCTCACCCCAAGCTTCCTGCTCACACAGGGCGTGGCCCCAGCATTGTTGTTGCTGGGGTCAACGCCTGCAGCCGCCACCTGCGCCCATGATTGAGCTGGGACTGCAGGGGTTACACTGACAAAAGGAGCCAGATCAAATTAGACCCACTTCTCTCTCTACTCCTCCCCGCTCTGTCATTGGTGCACCTTCCTTTATAATCCCTGTCTGTCCACTTCTTCCCCGCTCTGCATAGTTCCTGTGTTCCCTGTGTGTGGCTGTGCTGGAGCCCCCAGGCATTTGCTGTGGAATCAGGTTGTATTCTTTCTTTATTTGTTATTTTGGTGTGGATTTGTGGGGGAGTATACTGTGAGTATACTCTGAGTTTTGTAGAGGGTTTTGGGTGTATTTTGAGGTTTAAAAACAGTTTTTGGTTTTCACCCAGAGGCTGCAGTGTTTCAACCCAGTACAGCTACACTTTGGCTGGCTGGTAACTGTAGTCTCAACCCCTCTCTCCTCCCCCACCCCTGGTTGTTTATTTTACTTCTAATTTAATTTAATTTTATTTTAAGCCTGATTCCTTCCTTTTTCATTCGCATTTGGGAGCTCTGTGTCTTTCTTTAAGACTTGAAAAATTGTGGTGTGGCTTATTGTAAGAGAGAGAGAGAGTAAATAATAGGGGAAGAAAAGGGAAGACTACAGCAGGTTTTAAAAGCTTTCCCCTCCCCCCCAGCTCCTGTTAGCAGCGTAACCCTTGCAGCCCCAGGTTCATCATGAGGGCGCAGGTGACATCTGCAGGCATTGACCCCAGCAACAACAATGCTGGGGCCACGCCCTGTGTGAGCAGGTAACTTGGGGTGAGGTGCCCAATGTCACCTGGCCTGAGCATGGAGATCTATGTGAGGGCTGTGGCTGATGTGGTGGGTCCCTCTGCTGTGGTGGCAGCTAGCAAGATGTATGGGAGGGGTGTTTTCTTCCGCCTTACACTGGCTGCCACCCACACCCTAGTGCAGAAAGGCATTGTGGTAGGAGGGACCTACATCCCCATAGAACCCATGGAGGGGTTAGGCACCAAGGTCATTCTCTCCAATGTGCCCCCCTTCCTCCCAGACAGCCTCATACGCCCATCCCTGCAAGCCCTGGGAACCATTAAGTCTCCTATAACAAAATTACCTTTGGGCTGCAGGGATAGGGCGCTGAGGCATGTGCTCTCGTTGAGGCGGCAGGTACAACTGCTGCTGCCAGGGAGCACAGAATCTGTGGAGGGGTCCTTTGGGGTGCCCTACGAGGGCATTCAATATACGGTGTACTATGGCACAGAGGGGGTTAGGTGCTATCTGTGCAAGGAGCTGGGGCATACTCGTAGGAGTTGCCCCAAAGGGAACAGAATACCCATCCCAGCTCCTGCACCCACCCCTCCCTCTGTCAAGACACCCGGTACCACTGTGCCCGCCACAGCGGGGCCCTCGGGGGCCCTGGTCCCCCCTGGGACCGCAGGAGATGTCACTGCCCCATCTCGAGCGGTGACATCTGCACCTCTCCCCGGGGAGCGGAGGGAAGGGGAGGGGATCGCCCTGGAGCAGCCACCCTCTGTTGTCGCTGTATCCCCCTGGGAGAGGACACCCTGTGCCGCTGTGCCCACCACGGTGGGACCCTCGAGAGCCCAGGCCCCCCCAAGACCCCTAAGACCGCTAAGACCCCTAAGACCCTTGGGACCGCAGGAGATGTCGCTGCCCCATCTCGGACAGTGACATCTACACCTCTCCCCAAAGAACAGAGGGAGAAGGAAAAGACCTCGAGGGCCCAGGCCCCCCCTGGGACCGCAGGAGATGTTGCTGTCCCATCTCCAACTGTGATATCTACACCTCTCCCCAAAAAACAGGGGGAGAAAATGGTGGTTGAGATCACCCTGGAACAGCCACCCTCTGTTGCCGCTGTCCCCCCCCCCAAGAGCACCCTACCCCCAATGTAAACACCATACAGGGTGCGGGGGAGCGGGAGGAAGCTCCTGCTAAGGAGGCAGCAGCACCCTCTCCTGGGGAATCAAACCCCAGGAAGAGGAAATTTAAAACTAAGAGGGTGTGTGAGGAGGTCGAGGAGGGTGAACCATATTGCGTTCCCCCTCGGAAGTCTCCAAAGCGGTACGTAACATCAGTTCCGCACAGGGTGGTCCCGTCCGGCCCACTGGTTAGGATTAGCCAGTGTGAGCCGGATCTCATAATTTTACAACCCCCCCCTCGAAGATCTAGAGAGAATGCAGGAGGAGGTACCCGGCGTCTCTGGGGTGGAAGGCCAAAGTGAACAACAACATGAGGCCTTGCCCCTAGATATAAACGTTGGGGAGAAGTCCAACACCCCTCCAGGTTGGGGAACATCCCCCGGGGAATTGTGTTTTGGTGAATTTGCCACGCCGAGCGCACCTGTCTTTGGGGAATCGGAGGTCGGCCAGGATCCCCCTCCGACTGTACCGCCTTCGGGTGACGCACCTGAGGGTGAGTCAGGGTTTGTGTCACCGGAAGGAGGGGATGGGCTAAGGCTGACCCCATGGTTGAGGATTTGGAGGATGGAGCGGGGGAGGCAGGTGTGGGTGGGGATGCTTTAGCGAGCACTTCGGGTTACATCTGGAGGGTGTCTGACATGAGCCCTCTTTGTGGGGAGTTTTGGTCAGGCTCTTTGTCAGAGATCTGTTATTTTAGGACTGATCTAAGGTTGGGAATGGTGATATATAAATAGGGGGGGTAAGAGCAGGTGATTAGCTTTTCCTAAACTTTTTGTAGTAAAGGTTTGAGAAGCCATCCGGGCCAGGGGCTTTGGATGCCTTTAGTGACTTCAATACCTCCGTAAGCTCCTCCATCGTACAGTCTTCCTGTAGCGCCTCCCTTTCCTCTCAGCTTAGGCTAGGTAGTTTAGCCTCCTCTAAGAATGTCTTAAGGTGCCTCCTAGTGTTTGCTCCCGGGATGACTTTCGTCCCATCATATAATTTTTCATAATATTTTTTAAACTCCGCTACTATTAGTTTGGAGTCAAACGTGCGATCTCCCTTCTCGTTGCTAATCATTTGGATGTGAGAATTTTGGGCTCTGTTTGTTAGTTTTCTGGCAAGGGGGGTACCCGGCTTGTTCGCCTTCTCATAAAATTTCCGCTTTGTCCAAGACAATTCCTTCTTGTCTGGAATCGGCGTTCTCCTCGCTTCCCACACAGAGCACCCCCTCTCCGCAGGGAGCCCCTGGACCCACAAAACAATCCTGCCTTACCGTCCTCCACAGCTCCTCGCCCCTGCCGCCGTCGCGGGATCACTCCCCTCGGCGATTCCTCTGCTCAGCGCCGGGCGCGCCCACGCCCTCCTGCACACACACCTACACGCACGCCAGCCTCAGACGTTATGTGCATGCATTCCCAGCTTACAGAGCACACGCCTAACAGAGCACTTTTAACCACTGCTCCTGCAGTGAGGCGTCGCCCCCAAGCATCACACAGTTCCATGCAAATCAATGATTACACTCAGCTGGGCTGTAACACCTCCCTCCTATCAGGGAGGACTCCTTGCAGTCCCCCAGGCCTGCCCCCTTTTCCCATTGGCCTGCCCAGCTTTATTATGCCTGTGCTTCCCATCACTCGTCGCTCGACATAGTTCTGTATGGAAGCATTTGACTACTCTCTCAGTGACTCCTCAGGTATTGACGCGGATTGGACGACTACCTCCTCTGGCTCTCGACTTCGGCTCTACTTGGACTTCGTGACTTCTGGCATCCCTGTAACACGGCTTATACCTTCGGTCATCCGCAACTCTCCTATCCCTGATCTTGGCAACGGCAAATACTACTCCTCCTCTACTACCGGTACCGGCAAGTATTGTCTTCATTACTATACCTGGCCTGGCAACACTAACACCACACTCCGGACGCGCTCCCTTTGCTGCGGGTGCGTGTATCCCTACGTCCCACCTCAGCACAGGGGACGGGTCTAGTCTGCGGGCAGCACCGGCGTAACACTTCTCAGCTCGGGAGGCCAGCAGCAAGTTTAACTTAGTTTTGGTATCCAGCAGTGTCTTTAACGAGGCCGCTTGTTTCTTATCTTTGTGGGGGGAGGACAGGACGGATAATTCAGTCTGTAACTGTTTAATATTTTGTTCCTTCTCCCTTTTGCGCCTGCTTGCTAGCCCAATGAGTACTCCTCTCAGAGTTGCCTTATGGGCCTCCCATAGGGTAGACTGTGAAGTGACACTGCCGGCGTTCTCCTTAAAATAATCCCTGATGCTGTTTCCCACGCTCAGTTCAATCTCGGGGATTTTTATCAAAAATTCGTTAAATTTCCAATTTGCGCGCGGTCTGTCAAGTCTATAATCAAAGCACCGCAGCTATACTGTATGGGTGCATGATCGGACCATGAAATATCATGGATGCCCGTATGGGCGATCTGAGAAACCATTCTGTTAGATACAAAGAGGTAGTTTATCCTGCTATAGCTGTCATGTGGGTGGGAATAGAAGGTGAACCCTTTTTCACCTTGATGCTGTTCACGCCAGATATCTCTTAGGTTATTTGTCTGCAGCCCCTGAAGCCACGCGGATCGTGCCCTCGGTCCTTTATGTCCTCCCGGGGTACATCTGTCTAAGGTCGGGTCCAGTGTCTGGTTAAAATCTCCGCCTAGAATCACACCCCTTGCGTCAGTTTATTGAGAGTAGAGAAAAATTTGACCATGAAGGCTTCCTCGTCCTCGCTCGGTGCATACACCTATCTGTTGGTGTACCGATCTAGCCTGTTCACTTTCGTTGTATAGGGATATGCTGCCCGGGCTTTTTTGACTCTGCCTTCCGGGCTCCTTTCTCCCTACGGTAGCACCTATTCTTCCCTGCTCTCTAGGCCCAAGCTAGTGCCCTCTGTAGTGGTGCGGTTCATGAGTCTATCATCTCTATCGCCTCCGGCTTCTGCTGGTGTCCCCCGATGGTGACGTATGTCCGGCACCATGCCGCGGCCTTCCGCCGGGGAGACAGATCTGCCCCCTGCAAGATGGCCGCCCATGTGCATCCGGTGATGTTCTTCCGGGCTCCGCCATTTTGCGGCCGGATGCTCCCGACATCGGACGCCTTCCCGCTCAGCTCTCCCGCCACTTCTGTTCCTGCTCCCGCATTCTTCCCGCATGTTGACCATCACAGCCATGTTGCACCTTCTGCGTGTCACTGCCATCTTTCAGAGGGGGCAAATCGATTTTGGGACCATACAGCAGGTAAGTCCTTATCTTTGCAGCGGGTTCCGGCCGATGCAGCGGCGTGGACACCGGGCGTCTCCTGCTTCCGTCCCGCCAACCTTTCTGACAGTTACAGAAATCTTTTAGACCGCATGGTGGGGCTTGTATAGGGGAGGGCAAGATTACTTTATTGGGACCTGGCACAAAACCCTCGTAAACATCGAGGAACTGGAAACTTTCAAACTGTGATAACTGGCCGTTTAATCTTTGTCGGCCTCTGCCGTTTCCCTGTTGTCTCTATTACCCCGCACCATCTGCCATTCCTCCTCTGGAGCTGGCTCTCTTCGGGGGCTCGATGTCGGACCCTCCTTTATCCCCAGTTTTTGGAGGAAGCTCTCACTTTCTTCTATCTTCTGGATAGAGGTGGCCCTCCGTTCTTGATGACCAGTAGGCCGAACGGGAAGGTCCACCTGTACCGGATCGCCCGTTCCCTGAGAATTTTCGTTACTGGCTGTAACTTTCGTCTCCTGGCGAGGGTAACCGGTGAAAGATCTTGGTAGAGGTTTATTACGTCCGTTTTACTGCTTTTAATGCGGTGGAGGAAGGAGCTCAATGTCTAGGCATCCAACCACCTCACCATCGCGCATGCGCCTCCTTATATAGAGTATTGATGTACGTGTTTCATGCATTTTATTATATAACCTGTGTGCAAAGTTATGATCAGTTATTGTTAGGCTGTTCCAAGTGGGGCCGTTGGATTCCACAGGGGGGAGGATGTAGCCATGTCCCCAGGTTTACCCTCATCTCCGCTGCCGAGGGAGAGAAAGGGAAGGTTGCAGTGAGTGCAGGGAGAGCTCCGGTGCACCGGAGGCTCCTCGGCGGCCCGAGTGTCCAGGGCGCCGCCATTTTGGTATTCGTGCCTGCATAGTGAGCCCCGTAAGCGACGGACATAGAGGAGAGGTCGCGCACGCGCAGCCAGGGGTTGCGGTAGAGCACGAACCACGGACCAATCGGGGAAGGTATAGAGCAGGGGACTACAAGTCCCAGAGGCCTCAGTCAGACCAGGTGATGCCAGGGAGCCAATAGGGCGACAGGAGCATGGTAGGAGGTGGTGCAGGGGAGCACGCTGGTCAGAGAAGACAAGGAAGGGGAAGAGGTAGGAGATCTGCATGTAGAGAGGCAAGTAGCCTCTACACTAGGCCCCAATACCCCAGGCCCAGATACGCCCTGAATCACAGTCAGTTAGAGTTAATGCAGGGACAGGCCCTAGAATAGGAACCTGTCACATTAGTGAGAGAAGTGTCAAGACCCAGAGACTGTCGCGGCACCATCCCAGAGGTTTGGGACCAGACCTTCTCAAGCACATCAGCATTCAACTGGGTGGGATCGCCCCGGGCGGTACCTCAGGCAGATCTGCGTAGTCGGATCTTTTGCGAAGTCTGTTTGCAGGCCCAAGCGCAGTACACTCGGCAGGTAACATCCCTTAAGTGCACCAACTATAACAGCAGTACATAAGAGGCTGCGCAGTCACACACACATACTTTACTTTGGGGGTGGGGTTTGTGTTGTGGGGGAATTGGACAAGGTGTGGACACATGGTGAAGGGTTGTGTCCTGCGAGACGCGTTAACTATTGTGTCTCCTAGAAGAGAGACACTTAATGTATGACATTCATGGTTATGGTTACCGGAAGTAAAGTCACTGTTTCTTTTATATGCTGTGTGCGTAGTATTATATTATTGTCCTGTGAGGAACCACTCCCGCTCTGCTGGGAGCCATCACAGGTGGAGGCGCTGCACATGGTAAGAGATTATCTGTACACATACTTATCGCCCCAGGCTCTCCGTGGTGGAGGTTTAGGCCCTGCGAGCCAACAGGTTAGACAGCATTGGTAGTGTAGGGATGTGTTAGGAACCTCATATGTGTGTTCAGTGTGTGTTCAGTTGGTGTTTGACTCTGTTCAGTGAGAGGCATGTGGAGTGTCTGTCTGCAACAGTGTTGCAGTGTGTCAGAGCAGAGCCAGACAGGCAGTGGCTGATGCAATAGCTGTGTGTCTGTGCAGATTAAGGCAGAGAGGCTCCGTGGAGAAACTACAACTCCCATGAGCTCCTGGGCAGTCACCTGATGTGAGGAACCAATCAGAAGGCTAGGATGACGGGAGCAGGAAAGGGAAGCATGGGGGAGAGACCACGCTAGTCACAGGGGATCTGGAAGGTAAAAGAGGAGAGTGTATGCGTGCAGGGGGTCCGTGACCCACCTGCATAGGCTAGCTTTACCCCGCAGGCCCCTAGGAGAAACCCCTGAGCCACAGTAGGTTGCTGTGCTGCAGGGACGCCCATAGTGGTAGCGATCAGTCACCTTACTGTGTAGACAGTTAGGGACAAGCGTGCGGACCAGGTTTGCTGGTGAGCTGCTTGGGACCAGACAGCTGCACTGCGGACATCAAAGACAAGCAAGGATTCGGCTGATCCTTTTCGAAGCATTACCGGTCAACACCGTGACCGGAAGGTATTTACATTAAGTGCACCAACACCGGTCAACAGGCGCTGATCCCGCCTTAGGCGTAACTCTTTGAGAACATTAGTGAGTGACCAAAGGC
The DNA here is from genome assembly GCA_036426205.1 of Ascaphus truei. Taxonomy (NCBI): domain Eukaryota; kingdom Metazoa; phylum Chordata; class Amphibia; order Anura; family Ascaphidae; genus Ascaphus; species Ascaphus truei. Next base: position 91,769 of record WSYH01002058.1, read on the forward strand.
CTAATACACGGAGCACTCCTTTCTATTAGTGTAAGGACACGGTGTGTGGGGCACGCGGTGACTGGACAAGGACATACTCAAAAAGAGTGTGGCTGAGCCACTACTGTACAGGACAATACTCGTTGAGAGCGTGGCCGAGCCACTCACGTATAAGGACATTATTATTTAGCTGAGTTAAGGTTATATTGCGTTATAGGTTATGTGTTAGGATATATGCTGGGTGTGAATTAATATGATGAAGTGCCAAGGTACTGTTGCGATTACAGTAAAGTTGGTTGCATCACACATGTGTATGTATATGTTTCTTGCCCAGGGGAATCTCACATCACGGGGATCCTGGGTAAGTGGAGGCGCTGCGCTAATAAGTGTTACCCCAGGCTCCCAGCTAGCGGAGGCTCAGATCTCCTGGAGCCACAGGTGCGTGCAGTTACCCGTAGTCGCTTAGAGTGTCAGAAAAAGGGTTACATTTGGAGGCGCTGCTGAGATTTCAGACCTGGGGTGCCCTGTACTATTTTTTTCCAGACTGTGCAACCAATTTTTGTTTCCGCCATGTTTGTGCCCTCGCAGCCTGAGGTGCGCAAGTGGGCCCAGCGGCATGAAATTCCCTTAACACGTGCCTTCGGCCTGGGACACATTCCCGCTACTTTCTCCCTGCGTACAGTGACAGATCAAGTCGAAGATGAGAGAATCCGTGGAATTGCATTGCCGACAGTGTACTCGCTGCATACAGAGGAAGACTCTCCCCACTCGGGCTGCCCCCATGGCCCATCTGAAAAGCTTGGGTCCTATGGATTTGGTGTGCATGGATTTCTTGTGTATCGAGCCAGACACTCGGGGCATCGGTAACGTACTAGTGATTACAGACCACTATACAAGAAACGCCCAAGCGTTCCCCACAAAGATCAACGGGCGGTGACAGTGGCTAGAGCATTGTGGGAGAAATACTTCATTCATTATGGATTACCGAACCGACTCCACTCTGATCAAGGCAGGGATTTCGAGAGTACTCTCATTAGAGAACTGCTGAAGTTGTTAAACATAGCTAAGTCACGGACTACCCCGTACCACCCAGAAGGGGATGCTATGCCCGAACGGCTCAACCGAACACTGCTGGACATGCTGGGGACATTAAAAGGCTCTCAGAAGACGGAGTGGAGCAAGCATGTGGAGACGTTGGTGCATGCCTATAACTGTACTCGACACGAGTCTACAGGGTATACTCCGTACTTTTTGATGTTTGGGAGAGAAGCCCGACTACCTGTGGATGTGCGACTGCGGATATCTACCGATGGGGTATCCAACAGAACGCATTTCCGTTATGTACAAAGGTTACAGGACAGCCTGCAGCAGGCCTATAAATTGGCTGAAAAGGCGGCAGCGCAATTAAATGCGGGTAACAAAAGGCGCTATGACCACAAGGTGCGACATAAGGAGATCCACCCGGGGGATGCTGTTCTCCTTCGTAATTTAGGCATTCCTGGAAAGCACAAACTGGCTGATCGGTGGAGAGATGGGGTGTATGAGGTAGAATCACAGACGCATCAAGGACTCCGAAGGCCGGGTAAAGGTGTGGCATAAGAATCACCTACTCCCCTTACCTCAAGAAGGGGACAACGAATTAGAGGTACCCACTGTTTCAATTGATGGAGAAACTGAAAGTACAGAGGATGGCCTAGAGACTGTAATAAATGCCACCTCTGAGAATCCTATGGAGGGAACCTCTCAAAGGGGCCTTCCGGCCGCGGGGGCATCTCCCGAAGGAGCTATGGGTAAAGAGTCCCTTGGTCCAACGACAGAGACGCTGACTCCAGTGAGCCAGCCGCTAGACCCGCAGAGCCCGTGCTTTGTGCCACAAAGAGACTTTGCAGACTTATCAAGCCCCTCAAGGGCAGAGTTGGAAATGCCAAATGGGAATTGCTACTCTCCAGAGGAGGTAGCTGAAGAGCAAATTTGCAGAAGCCAAAGAGCTGGTCAACCTCCAATGAGGATGGCTTATGATCAATTTGGGGCACCGCATTATGAGGCTCACCAGTGGGCTCGCCGCAGAGTACAGTCGGTAGTAGTAATGTTCACGGAAATGTGCAATTTAATATAGAGTGATAAGTAAGATGTACTGTGTTGCGTTATTTTTGGTTATATAACATTCTGTGTATAGTTATGTAGGTGTAGCCCAAGCAGGGCCGTTGGATTCTGCAAGGGGGAGAATGTAGGGATGTGGTAGGAACCTCATATGTGTGTTCAGTGTGTGTTCAGTTGGTGTTTGACTTTGTTCAGTGAGAGGCATGTGGAGTGTCTGTCTGCAACAGTGTTGCAGTGTGTCAGAGCAGAGCCAGACAGGCAGTGGCTGCTGCAATAGCTGTGTGTCTGTGCAGATTAAGGCAGAGAGGCTCCGTGGAGAAACTACAACTCCCATGAGCTCCAGAAAGACCACAGATATGGGACTAATGTCGAATGTGAATTTCAAGCCCAAATCATTGTGATTAAAAGAAACCAGGACATCAGAAAAGGTTGTGACATCACCCTCCCAAATAATAATAATATCATCGATGAAACGGCCATAATACACGAGGCCCGCTCCCAGCTCTATATTGGGCCAAGTAGATGTTTCTTCCCAGTATCCCATAAAGAGATTAGCATAGCTGGGAGCAAACCTCGTGCCCATGGCCGTTCCAAAGATCTGTAGATAAAAAGAATCCTCAAAAGAAATATAATTGTGAGTTAAAATAAAAATAATACTTTCTAATAAAAAATTCTTGTGAATAATAGGAATAGAGGGATCCGTGCTCAACCAGAAGTCAATGGCCTTGATCCCCCTGGAATGATCTATGGACGTGTACAATGATGACACATCACATGTAGCCCATAAATAACTGGGCTTCCATTTAAATGCGGAGATCGAGTCGATGACATGCAGCGTATCCCGAATATGTGACCTGAGCTTAGCTACAAAGGGTTTAAGATAATAATCAACATACTGGGATAGGCCGGACGTCATCGACCCGATCCCCGAAATAATAGGTCTTCCAGGGGGATCCACCAAAGACTTGTGGACCTTGGGCAAATGATAAAAAATAGGAGTGCGGGGGTGATCAGAATAAACATATTTGCTGAAGTCAGGTGCTGTTTTAATAACACCTGATACCGTGATGTGGGATCATCTGGCAAGGGGGAATAGGAGGCAGAGTCACCCAGAAGTCGATAGGCCTCCAATAAGTAAGCCGATCTATCCTGGATGACTATCCCCCCATCCTTGTCAGCCTGCCTAATAACGATGTCCCGATTATTCTTCAAATCACAAAGTGCATCCAATTCACCTTTGGATAGATTCTTATTAAATCTAAATGGTTTATTACACAGTGCCTCAAAATCTTTAAGTACTAGATTGTAGAATGCATCAATGTATCCTCCCTTCGATTGGTATGGAAAGAACAGTGGCTTCGGCCTGAATGGGGAGTGCATAATAATTGCCTCATCATCCAGATCCATATCCAATCTTTGTGTTGAACGCACAGTAATATCAAATTTATCAAAAGCATTGTTGAAGGAACCCGGCGTTCCCTCCGACTCAATCAACAGGTCTGTGAGGGCATCAAGACAAACCTCTTCCTGAGTACTAGTGGCAAATGTAGATCTTGCTAGTTTTTTGTTATTTTCTTGTATATTAAAATGACGTTTGAGCGTAAGTTTACGAATAAAACTATTAAGATCCACAAATAATTGGAAGGCATTGGGGCCTGTATTGGGTGCAAAGGAGAGTCCCTTTTCCAAAAGTAGTGCCTGATACATGGACAATTGAAATGTCGAAAGATTAAATATTAGCTTGTCCGGGATGGGAAGGGAGCGAAGATAGCAGGGATACACCATGAAAAATAGAAAATGAAAGCATACAATAGTGCAATAAGTTTTTTTCAATCTGGATAAAGCATATATGTCTTGGCTCTGTAGCAATGCCTACTTACAGCAGGTCAATTAGTAAACCGCATTGATCTACACAATAGGTAGAAAGGTGTCAGGATCTTCAGGAAAAACAGCCTTGGTTTACAGCATATGATGTCAGCACCTCAGCTCAGGAGATGTGAGAGGATCAAAGGCATGCAAAAGAAAGGCAGACCATAGTGTCGATCGTGCATAAAATTTATGAATAAAACAACAACAAAACTTAGGAATCGTACTCACAATGTGTACATATTCAAAGTTCACATAGGATTTTACTTGAGGCAGATGGAGTGCCGGCTCAGTGTGGAACAGCTCACCGGGGATCTTCTCCTTAACTCCCAGCAGACCGGGTGGGAGATGGCGTCTGACGTCACATCCGCTGTATGAGTGACGGCGTCCGGTCTTAGAGGGGAGCGGTGGGGGAACTCTGCAACTCTGGAGCCTTCAGTGAAAAGAGCAGCTGCAGCAATGAACGTGGCTCTACGCGTTTCGTTGTGCTAGACAACTTCCTCAGGAGCAATGAATAGTTCTCTAATGAGTTGTGGATTTATATATAGTGAACAATTAAACAATTATACAATTAAGCAATTTAATATGACAATTTAATAATTACTGAATGAATTTAAAATCGGTACATAACTCAGTGTTCAAAACGGCGCAATGGTAATACAATTAAGCATGTGAAACAAAATCTAAGTGAATCAAAATAGGGATCTAATCATGACAATAAACTAATTATTTATGGGGAGCCATAGCGGATTGGGTCTTGTGTACTCAAAAAGCAACGAGGGAGAGAGAGGGGAGAAGAGTTAAAAATGAATTAGTAACATGTAAATATTAATTAAAATGTACATTTTTTTACATCAAGAATATTAAAAAATTAAAAAATTAAATAAAATAATAATACATATAAAAAACCTTTTATTCAGTTAATAAGTGACCCAATGCTTATTAGTTAAAAAGAGAAAAAAACACTTGACATGTAACAGAAGAACTGGTGTCAGTGGGAGAGGTCGCAGCAACAGAGTAAAAGATCTGAGCAAACAGTGCATTAGATGAGAAATGGAATAATTTCAAAGTCTGCATTAAGCCCATTGGGCATTAAAGTTTTTAATTTATGTATCCAATACATCTCACGTTTGCTCAGATCTATATCTCTGCTGAGATTAAATATCCCACTACTTTCTGGAAGGGTTAGTTTTCTTCTGTTCTCTTTTTTTCTCTGGATGACTCTCCCGCTTCTAACTCCCCTGCCCCTCTTTTTCCTAATAGGACTGGTTTGTTGGACATCCATAATGGATATGATTTTCCCTTTTCTTTCTCTTTCATAGGTTTCTCCTGTTGTGGAGTCTTGTCTAAAAAATGTGTAGATTTATGTGTATCCCTACACTCCTTCGGTCTAGCACCCATGCCAGCATCAAGGGGGAAATGGATTCAAACACTCCAATAGTAGGGAGTGTCTCTACCTCCAGAACCGAATATCTGTTCCCAGTGGCCTGATTACTACCTGTACCTTTATGCAAGGTATGTTGTTCCGGGCTATGTATCAGGCCACCGGAACCAGACCCTCCGGCTTCAGCAGTTCTTGACTGATGCTTGTCATGGGTTCGCACCTGTGAATGAGAATGATATTTACCCTTTTTATTAAAATTCCTGTAACTATTTGGTCGTTTCCAAATCCTCACTTTATCGGTGGATTAATCTTCTTTGTCACGATTTAGCTTATTTTGTTTCCTAGCTGTTAAATCCTGTTCAAAGTTTTTAACTTTTTTTTTTTTTTTTTTCAACTTAAATTTTTTTATTTTGTTCAGTACATAATATACATACAGTAGATAATCTCTCGGCAGCGTACCGTATCAGTTTACTGCATGTGACAATCCTCATTGTAAATTGGTGGACGTCTTTGGACATACTGGGGAGACCGACAGACATACTGGGGGGGGGAGCTCCGGCTTGGAGTCAGGGGGGGGGGGG
>WSYH01002059.1:0-49816 GCA_036426205.1 Ascaphus truei
TCAGATTTTACACATGGAGCGTGCACTTGTTTCTCTTTTCTTCTATAGATACAGTATCATGATAGGAAGTGTTGTTCTATGCAGTTATCACTTATACTGTAATATACAGTACTGCTATCTAAATCATATTTTAGACCTATGGTATATTTGGCATGACAGTCAATTCGCCCTGATATTTGGGTATTTACATAGACGCTGCAATACCCTGTCTGTCACTATTAAGCTACTGATTCTCTGAGTTACCGGATAGCTTGTTTATGTTACCTGATAGACAGGTTTAATAGATAATTATTATTCTGCATCACTGGTCTCATACTATTCATGGAGATTTCTATGTGATCAGCTTTAATTATGGTCAATATTGGACAATGTTAACACATAAGCTTCAATATCTGTTTATTACTACTAGTCTGTATCCAGTTAGTACTCATTGCTACATTGTCATACAACTGGTGTGATATAAGTATTGAATTGCATAAATCGAATTCTAGATATCAGTATCTTTATGTAGACCAGGGGGCAGGATAATTGATGCGAATATAGAGCCTCTCATTATCAATTGATACGTGGCGCCCCTCGTTTGTAACAAAATGGGCTCTGTCGACCCTTGGGCCTAGCATCCCCTTGGGTATTTCCAGCTAAACAACTTCCGTGGATATTTTGAAAGTTAAGTTTTCCGTGGAAGTCGCCATTTACCCATCCGTGGGCAAAGAGGCGGCAAGTAAAAGTAAAGTATCTTCATGTAGTGGTATTACGTGGGTTACTTTTCCTATTAAGGATTATATCAAACAAACCCATTTTACCAGGACACCAACTGAGCTGCCCACTCTGGGGATTTTAACAAATCACTGTAAATATGTTATTCACTTACGTCGTAGTTTCTACAAACATATTATTAAAAATGGTATTATTTTTCTTAACTGTACTCTCTCTTTCAAGAATATATTATTTGTCTTAACGCTATGCCCAGGACATACTTGAAAATGAGAGGTAACTCTCACTACTTCCTGGTAAAATATTTTATAAATAAATAAGTGTCATACTGAGGGTGTCGTGCGAGGGAGCAGGGGGGGACTCTGTGCGAGGGAGCAGGGGGGGGGACTCTGTGCGAGGGAGCAGGGGGGGTACTCTGTGCGAGGGAGCAGGGGGGGGACTCTGTGCGAGGGAGCAGGGGGGGACTGTGCGACGGAGCAGGGGGCTCTTTTTATTAACTTGCAAAATAAAGTAAATGATAAAATCAGCACAATCTGCATTTCAAAGACAAAACCAGCCTGTGCTGCCCCAGCCTTCTGTGAGAGACACTGCGTGTGTGTGTGTGTGTCTGTCTATATATGTGCGTGCGTTGTACTTTAGTTGTATTACAGCCTCAGGGGTTATGTCATATCCAGGTTACCTCCGTCATATCAACATTGGCCAAAAGGGAGGGACTGAAGCAGCTTTACTGAGATATATTAAGGACCAGGAGGAGTATCACATCTACATGCAGAAGAAACTATCTTTCCCTAGCACAGTGCCTGGGAAATGTTACTGTCTTGTTTCTAATCTACACAGTATGTGACACGTGATCCGTTTTGAAGTCTAAAACTACAACTCCCATGATCCCCTTAGTGTGAGCATGCGCAGTAGGACACAGAGCTGTGACCCGGATGTAGTCAGTGTCTCCACTTCCGGGAAAGAGAAGATGAAGAAATAAAGTGGCGGAGGAAGCACACAGGAGCCTTTTCTGTAAGTAACTTACTTTGTATTCAAAGCATCAGAGCAGGTATATGCAAACACGTGGCGTTTCAGGACAGACACGTCCTCTCCTCAGACCATACACCTTACTGCAATAAAATAACTATTTACTTACACAAAGCGCCTAAAAAATACCTGTTGGGCAGCGTACCTACTAGGTATCTAACATACCTAAAAGGTGAAGGATGTGACTGACCCCAAATACAGAGACCCCACGTGTATACATAATACTGACTGTGGGTTTGATCTTAATAACTTCTCCCAAAAATAAATGGGCAACTCTTATATCAACAAGTTGAAAGCATTGAAATATATTTCCAATCAAAGGAGTGTAATAGATCAGTCCAAGATTGAAAAAATGTCAGCCTTAGGCTGCGTCCATAGAGGGTGGAGGAGTGCGAAGGCTGAGGTGAAGCTGGTACTTTCCCTGGCCTTATTACGCGTGCCGTCCGGGGGCATGTCTATGGGCGGGCCAGTGACATCACGGAGCTGGTTCACCCTCATTGGGTGAACCGTTCACGTGACCGCTCGAGAAATCAGTTTTGACTGATTTCGCGCGCACCCGCACATTGTATAGATGCGATCACTGCCTTTAGGCAGTCTGATCGCTCAGCGTGCGGACGCGTTTGCGCGGTCTGCCCCTGTATGGACGCAGCCTTAGGGTCAAGACAGACAAGTCTTCCAAAACTTGTCAAATACATCACTTGAACACACAAATCAAGTCCCAGGCGCAAAAGGAACAGAACAATACCGGTCCTGTATATAGTTATAAAAACCAGTCCTGTTTTCCACGTTGATGGCTTTACACTTGTCTTTCCTCCGAACGGTGTTTCCTATGGATATAAAGGGGACAAACCATTGCGCAGCACCTTTGATTGAGGCCCGCAAACCATTGCGTAGCACGTTTTATTGAGGACTACTTCTCCAGGGCCGCCAACAAAAATTGTGGGGCCCAGGACAAACATTTTAAGCAGACCCCCCGTGTCAGCAGTATTGTGAGCCCCCCCCCATTTCACATCTCACAAGTCCCCTCTCTTTCCCCCCCTTCCATGTATTTCTCTCCCTTCCGTCTCAACCCCTCTCACTCTCCCGCCTCGCCTGCGTCTCACTCTTACTCCCTCTCCCCCTTTCTCTTCTCCCTCCGTCAATTGCCCCACGCTCACTCATTCCCTCCCCCCTCACACAATCCCCCCCACAAGATATATACCACAAAACTTCCCACCCCCAATGTAAAAAACTTCCCACCCCCAAATACATAGAAAAAAACCCCCACCCCAAATATATACAACACCCCCAAATTAATACAAAAAACCCACCGACCCAATACATAAAAATACATAGGGTGGGGGGTGGGCAGTCGGCATTCGCTAGAGAATGTTGTGTTTTATTGCTTGCAATGTTATGGAAGCAGAATATTGTAACTAATTAACGGGAGGCAATTAAAGGTGGGGGTTGTGTAGCAACGGCCCAGTGCACTGCTTTTCCTGGGGGCCTATAATGCTGTTAAGACGGCCCTGTTTATTACTACTAGTCTGTATCCAGTTAGTACTCATTGCTACATTGTCACACAACTGGTGTGATATACAGCAAGTATTGAATTGCATTAATAGAATTAATAGAATACTATATATCAGTATCTTTATGTAATGGTATTAAGTGGGTTATTTTATACTACTTTTCCTATGAAGGATTATATCAAACAAATCCAATTACCAGGACACCAAACTGAGGTGCCCACTCTGGGATTTTAACAAATCACTGTAAATATGTTCTTCACTTACGCCGTTGTCCAGGGTAGCGCTGAGCGGTCGGGAGTGCTCAATCTGGCCTCGATATAAAAACACATTGCTTGCAATGTGTGTGGCCAGCGTGAGCGCGAGCGCTGCACATGCGTGGTGCTTACCTGCTTGCAGAAGCAAGCACATTTGAATTTGCTGCTCGCTAGCACGTCACGTGAGCATTTCACCCAATGAGGGCGAAGCAGCTCCATGATGTCATGGCCACGCCCCCAACGGCATGCACCTAGCCGGCCACGAATTGCCAGGCCGGGCGCATTACGTCACCGTGCATGAGTGCTTGCGCGCTTTGCTCCCTGCCTGGCCGCAGCCTTACCTTTTGGGAATCTGGAGCAGATGGTGCCACCTCCAAAGGGATCCTCCAGCAACCAATGGCATGATTAGGTTCTCCTCGTTTCCACTGTAAGTTTTCCTGGCTTTCCGGCGTGATGACGTGGTGCATAGAAGGCAACCTCCCTACGCGTTTCGTCGTGACTCACAACTTCAACCATGTCCCCTGGAAGACTCAGTGCGCGAGGAGGCTTATATATGCCATTGGTTGCTGGAGGACCCCTATTGGAGGTGACACTATCAGCTCTGGTCCCGGTCTGCGGCCAGTGTCTGAGTGTGCGGCAGAGTACTACAACCCCATCTGCCTGACAGAGCATGAGCTCAGCTAATAACTGCCCAACTTTCTCAGGCGTTTGTGAGTGCGATACTTTTAGCTTGTCAGATATTAAAATGTTTCTCAGATTTTACACATGGAGAGGCACTTGTTCTCTTTTCTTCTATAGATACAGTATCATGATAGGAAGTGTGTTCTATGCAGTTATCACTTATACTTAATATACAGTACTGCATCTAATCATATTTTAGACCTATGGTATATTTGGCATGACAGTCAATTCGCCGCATGATATTGGGTATTACATAGACGCTGGCAATACCTGTCGTCACTATTAAGCTACTGATTCTCTGAGTTACCGGATAGCTTGTTTATGTTACCTGATAGAAAGGTTTAATAGATAATTATTATTCTGCACACTGGGTCCTACTATTCATGGAGATTTCTATGTGATCAGCTTTAATTATGGCAATATTGGACAATGTTAACACATAAGCTCAATATCTGTTTATTCTATGTCTGTATCCAGAGTAATCATTGACATTGTCATACAAACTGTGTGATATAAGTATTGAGATTGCATAAATCGAATTCTAGATATCAGTATCTTTATGTAGACGGGGGGGGGGGGGGGGGGGCAAGGATAATTGATGCGAATATAGAGCCTCTCATTATCAATTGATACGTTGGCGCCCCTCGTTTGTAACCAAAATGGGCTCTGTCGACCCTTGGGCCTAGAGTCCCTTGGGTATATCCAGCTAAAACAACTTCCGTGGATCTTTTGAAATGAACGTTTTTCGTGGAGTCGCCATTTACCCATCCGGGGCGAAGAGGCGGCAAGTAAAGTAAATAGTTCTTATGTAATGGTATTACGTGGGTTACTTTTCCTATTAAGGGTTATTCAAACAAACCCAATTTACCGGACACCAACTGAGCGCCCAGTCTGGGGATTTTAACAATCACTGTAATATGTTATTCACTAGTCATAGTTTCTACAAACATATTATTAAAATGGTATATTTTTCTAACTGTACTCTCTCTATCAAGAATATATTATTTGTCTAACGCTATGCCCAGGACATACTTGAAAATGAGAGGTAACTCTCACTACTGGTCTGAAATATTTATAATAACAAGTGTCATATGAGGGGTGTCGTGCAGAGGAGAGCAGGGGGGGGGGAATCTGTGCAAGGGAGCAGGGGGGGGACTCTGTGCGAGGGAGCAGAGGGGGGGGACTCGTACGAGGCAGGGAGCAGGGGGGGGACCCGTGCGAGGGAGCAGGGGGGGACGGACTCTGTCGGACGGGAGCAGGGGGGACTCGTGGAGGGAGCAGGGGGAGGGAAGCATTGCGCGAGGGAGCAGGGGGGGGCGGAGCGGAGGGGGGGGACTATGGTGCGACGGCAGCAGGGGAAGTCTGTGCGAGGGGAAGCAAGGGGGGAGTCATGTGCGAGGGGGGGAGCAGGCAGGGGGGGACTGTGCGAGGGAGCAGGGGGGGACGTGGAGGGCAGGGGGGGGACTCTGTGCGGAGGGAGCAGGGGGGATCTGTGCGGAGGAAGCAGGGGGGAGCGGGAGAGGGGGTGATTTTTGTGCGAGGAGGGAGCAGGGGGGGACTCTGTGCGAGGGAGCAGGGGGGACTCTGTGCGAGGGAGCATGGGGGACATCTGTGCGAGGGAGCGGGGGGGATTCTGTGCGAGGAGCAGGGGGGGATTCTGTGCGAGGAGTGAGCAGGGGGGGCTGTTGAGAGGAGCAGGGGGGGACTATGTGCGAGGGAGCCGGGGGGGGGGGATTCTGTGCGAGGGAGCGGGGGGGGACCTGTGCGAGGAGCAGGGGGGGGGCTCGGCGAGGGAGCAGGGGGGGATTTGTGCGAGGGAGCAGGGGGGGGATTCTGTCGCGAGGGAAGCAGGGGGGCGACCCTGTGCAAGGGAGCAGGGGGGGGGACTCTGTGCGAGGGAGCAGGGGGGGACTCTGCGACGGAGCAAGGGGGGCCTTTTATTAACTTGCAAATAAAGTAAATGATAAAATCAGCACAATCTGCATTTCAAAGACAAAACGCCTGTGCTGCCAGCCTTCTGTGAGAGACCACGCGTGTGTGTGGTGGTGTCTGTCTATATATGTGCGTGCGTGTACTTTAGTTGTATTACAGCCTCAGGGGTTATGTCAATCCAGGTTACCTCCGTCATATCAACATTGGCCAAAAGGGAGGGACTGAAGCAGCTTTAATGAGATATATTAAGGACCAGGAGGAGTATCACATCTACATGAAGAAAGAAACTATCTTTCCCTAGCACAGTGCTGGGAAATGTTACTGTTTGTTCTAATCTACACAGTATGTGACACGTGATCCGTTTTGAGAAGTCTAAAACTACAACTCCATGATCCGTTAGGGTGAGCATGCGCAGAGTAGGACACAGAGCTGTGACCCGGATGTAGTCAGTGTCTCCACTTCCGGGAAAGAGAAGATGAAGAAAAAAGTGGCGGAGGAAGAAGCACACAGGAGCCTTTTTGTAAGTAACTTACTTGTATTCAAAGCATCAGAGCAGGTATATGCAAACACGTGGCGTTCAGGACGACACGTCCTCTCCTCAGCAGACAAACACCACTGCAATAAAATAAATATTTACTTACACCAAAGCGCCTTAAAAAATATCCTGTTGGGCAGCGTACCTACTAGTGTACTCATAAATATACCTAAAAGGTGAAGGATGTGAATGACCCCAAATACACAGAGACCCCACGTGTATACATAATACTGACTGTGGGTTTGATCTTAATAACTTCTCCCAAAATAAATGGGCAACTCTTATATCAACAAGTTGAAGCATGTGAAATATATTCCAATCAAAGGAGTGTAATAGATCAGTCCAAGATTGAAAAATGCAGCCTTAGGCTGCGTCCCATAGAGGGTGGAGGAGTGCGAAGGCTGAGGTGAAGCTGGTACTTTCCCTGGCCTTATTAGAGCGTGCCGTCCGGGGGCATGTCTAGGGCGGGCCAGTGACATCACGGAGCTGGTTCACCTCATTGGGTGTGAACCGTTCACGTGACGCCTCGAGAAATCAGTTTTGAATGATTTCGCGCGCACCCACATTGTATAGATGCGATCACTGCCTTTAGGCAGTTGATCGCTCAGCGTGCGGACGCGTGTTGCGCGGGGCTGCCCTTATGGACGCAGCCTTAGGGTCAAGACAGACAAGTCTTCCAAAAACTTGTCAAATACATCACTTGAACACACAAATCAAGTCCAGGCGCAAAAGGAACAGAACAATACGGTCCTGTATTATAAGTTATAAAAACCAGTCCTGTTTTCCACGTTGATGGCTTTACATTGTCTTTCTCCGAACGGTGTTTCCTATGGATATAAAGGGGGACAAACAATTGGCAGCACCTTTGATTGAGGCCCGCAAACCATTGCGTAGCACGTTTTATTGAGGACTACTTCTCAGGGCCGCAACAAAAATTGTGGGGCCAGGACAAAAATTTTAAGCAGAACCCCCGTGTCAGCAGTATTGTTGAGCCCCCCCCCCATTTCACATCTACAAGTCCCCTCTCTTCCCCCCCTTCCATGTATTTCCCTCCCTTCCATCTCAACCCCTCTCACTCTCCCGCCTCGCCTGCGCTCATTCTACTCCTCTCCCCCTTCTCTTCTCCCTCCGTCAATTGCCCCACACTCCATCTTCCCTCCCCCCTCACACACCCCCCCCACAAGATATATCCACAAAACTCCCACCCCCAATGTAAAAAAACTTCCCACCCCCACACAACTCATAGAAACAAAACCCCCACCCAAATATTGAATACAACACCCCNNNNCCAAATTAATACAAAAAACCCACCGACCCAATACATAAAAATACATATAACCCCTCCCCATACATACACACACACATCATATAAAAAAAAAAACCAATACATATAAAAAATACCCCAACCCATATAAAAATTCCCCCAAGCCCCCTAATACATATACAAATTCCACCAAGCCCCCCCAATACATTTACAAATTCCCCCAAGCCCCCCCAATACATATTAAAATGACCCCCACAATACATATAAAATAAACACTTACCTTGTGGATGATCAGGCCAGGTCCAGTGGATGTGGGGTGCAAGGTGTCCCAGAATAACTTCCAGGTATGGCTGATGCTACCAAAATTGTGCACACATACTGTAGACACTGCAAATATTCCAAAAGGTATCCAATGGATGAATAACGTAATAAAAACTCCCGTGCAGAGTCCAACTTTAGAGAATAATGATAAATGTGAGCCCTTATACGCTCAGTGTATTTTGACTCAGCCACTGGGTGGGGTAATAATATGGTAAGGAGGATAGATGCAAACGGCGGCGCCGTGTCTCCAGCCAGGAGACTATGACCGGCAACACACACCGCGATCCTCCGCCACTACCCTCACAGACCCAGTGTCACACACGAAAAGCAGCCCCACTGCGAGGGAGAGAAGGGGTATTTACTCACAGTCTTGACACGTCGCAACCGACTCAAATGCTGACTGAAGTTGCTCTGATCCGGGAGAGTGATGACGCGTGCTCCAGCCCATGCAGGTAAGGTAGTCAGAAGGGAGTAATCAGGCGGTGCACAGCTGCCGTTAGAATATGAATCAGGAAGTCCACACGCTTAAAATCTAAAAAGCTATATTTAATGAGTGCATAACACAAAAAGGTGAACTGCTACAAGAAACTCAATTGCACTTTAACAGCCACTCAAGTAAATGGCAATGAGCATGTGATCACAGCAGCTCTTTGCACATCTCCCCTCACTCCTGTCTTCTCCTCTCAGCCTTGTTCAGCACTATTGCTGCCCAGGTAAAATCTGCGATCTGTGGAGCGGTCGGGTGTGTGGCCATGACGGGGGGAGTGGGAGGGGGGGGGGGGGGAATTTCAAACCTAAACCGACATTGATACCTCATTAGACTGTGGCTCAAGGCTTTTTCTATAGTCCACTTTCCAAATCAGCCCAGGGCATGTTATAAGCTCAGGTTGCTAATGGAATACATTCCTGTTACAAAACCTTGTTACATCAACTCCACTTTCTGTCTAGTTTCACCGGAAGAAAACTCACCTTAGTGTCACTTGTGTTATCTTTTCGGGGACTTTTTAATTACAACAGTGTTTTTATTTATTTTTAAGTAATAAGAAAGTTGTCTCTGGTATGGCCTGTGGCTCCCATTCCAATCAAATTTTAGGTATGTACAAGTGAACCATAGTATATACATTGCTCTCCATTAACTTCTGTTCACCTCAAAAACTGTAGAGAAGAAAGAAAAGACAAGTCACATTATTAACAACTTGTATCTTTTTTCAGCTCTTCCTTTATAAAATAGACATTACTTTGAGAGTTGAGACCTCACTAACTGTCCCAATTTTAGGTTTGTAAATTGTGCGAGAAACGAGGAAGAACAGAACCTTGTGGCGTTCCAGTACCACAGGAAAATCTACTACAGAACCTGCACAGACCTCCCCCCACACACAGTGCTCCTGGTCTGGTATGGAGATATATATAGGAAAGAGCTTGGTATCAAGTGGGGTACGCAGTGCAAAAGTCACGCGCCAGCACAAGGTAATCAGGAATATGTGTGTAACGTGCTTTTTCATCTCTCTTGTCTTATTACTGATGTTAAATTGCAAATAGTGATAGATGTGCATACACCATTACTGGTCAACTAGAACTTAATATCACTAAACCTGACTTGAGTCAAAGGGCCAAATGCATCAAGCTGCAGTAACCAAAAATGCTGCATTACCGCCCATAAAAAAGGTCCCTTATCGTGCAATGAATCAGTGTTGCAGCGCCAAAAATAAAGCACTTTTTATTGGACCCGTTAAAAGCATCAGTTCCGATACAAAACAGGCATAATATCACATTTTTAAGTAAAAACTGCCATACGTCAAACTCCGATTTTTATCGGAACAGGATGAACGGCAGAAATACCGCAAATATTTTATCACCTACCTCAGGCTGGCGTTGGCCCTGTCTTTCCTATGTATATAATGTCCAATATATTGCCGATTATACACATAGGCAAGATGAGCTAAACCAACATGGAATAGATGATAAGATAGTTGTTAAAATTCATTACAGTACATATTAACCCCTTAGTAGTCCAAGGGTCAACTAGTCATCAGTTTCCATGACTAGCTAACCACACGGGATAATATAAACATTACACTACACTAACTACTCCCCTTTGCCCCCTTAGTGGCTAGTAAAGCATGGTTAGTTCTTGGTTTGTCTCGAAGGCATAAACAAAACACTACGGCTCGGATACATCAAATTCTGTTAAAGTGGAGTTAATATCGCACCCTGGGAAATAATAAATATTACCGCATTTTTAAGGTGATGTTTACTGGTGCGATATTTGGGCCAATCACGCGATATGGGAATTAACGTGACCGTTACTAATGTGTTATCGCATTTGGTTATTATTTCTATCATAGGCTTCTGTAATGTCTATTATTACAGAAACCTATGATCAAAATAACATTAACCTGTTTCATGCCTGTTTTGCCACACACAGTGCAATTAGATGTCACTTTCACACAACATAAATGTTTATATGAACCAAAGTGATTGAACTGTGAACGTAGTAAAAACGAGGGTAAATTTTGCTCAAAAAACTCTGGTGAGGATTTGTTTCCAAAAGTCCTCTCTTACATACAACTCTCCACAAAGTCCAGAAGGAGCAGGGATACCCGAAAAGAGAATATATAGTGTACACTGTGCGTGGAATAAGAAGAGATGTATGGATTCAATCTTGGCTCAGTATGTCAGACCACTTACAATGTAAAAGTAGATAACACGCCTTCTCCTAACTGTGGCAATCACTTTTTCTTCTTGTCAAGATGAAAGGAGAGTGTAGATAATCCCTCAGCTAAAGAGTGAAAAAAGAGACATACTGCAATTCAGTCATAAACAGTTTAGTCAGATAAACAGTTAAGGGAATGAATCTCTAATTGGGTGCTCCAGAAGCCTCCTGGCACGCCGTAAATTCCAATGAGGTTAAATAAGCAAGGTTCCCATCTCCATGAAAACAAACAAAACAGTATTCAGCCACTGTTTCCCAGCACAGTCATAACAGAAGCTTTTTACAGCAATACATGCCAACACAGGGATTAAGCCTTCTAACGACGGTGTTGAACTTGCTGCTCACACCGGCGGTCCCTCTCGGCGGGCTTTCAAATCACGTGGCTCACGTGAAGGGAGTTAATACTCACAGTGGGTTTTAACTCCGGTAAACTGGATTTGAGGAGGAGGGTCTGACTCGCGGTCGGTGCATCCGTCCCAGCAGTAGTGTTCAAAGTGAAAGTAGTGGGACCATGAGCACTGCTAAACAGGATCAGGCTGGAGGCAAGGTGCAGTTAGAAACAACTTTATTATGGCATTGAGCCAGGATTAAAAAGCATAAGGAAAATCCTTGACGCGTTTCGTCCTAGGGACGAACGCGGTCAAAGGATTTTTACTTTATGTCTTTTTAATCCTGGCAACATGCCCATAATAAAGTTGTTTCTAACTGCACCTTGCCTCAGCCTGATCTGTTTAGCAGTGCATCTGGCACTATCATATAAAAGTTTGTATAAAGAAAAGTAATGAACTTCATGTCCTCACACTCTACATGAAAGTGAGCATTAAACAGGAGGAAGACACTGTGCTCCGGTCACCGCTTGTGTATTCAAGATAATCCGGATGCCGCCGATACAGTCTTGCGGACCTTGGGAGAAATTCGGTTTTGTTCTCTTCTCCCCTCCGGTTCCTTGGCGGCGATGCATGTCCGGTTTAGCGCTCTCACTGGGGAGCCGAGGCCTTTGCTGTAAATCATACGGTGCGGAGCGTTCTTTTTCCCACACGTTAGAAGTATTATCTCTACAGTTCACAGACTATAGTGCTACTTCGTCGCGCTCTCTCTCGTGCTCTCTCTCGCGCTCTCTCTCTCTCGCGCTCTCTCTCTCGCGCTCTCTCTCTAGGCTCTCTCTCTCGTGCCCTCTCTCTCTCGTGCTCTCTCGCGCGCTCCACAAGAGGCCAGTCAGCACACGTATTGAAGCAAAAAAGCAGAGGCTAGCACATAGAGGAAACAACAGCACGAACCAATCCAAGACCAGTAAAGAGACAGCAAAATGCACGGGGTTAATCCAAAAAAACTGTATTCAAAAACATAGACACACGTAAGCGTCGTTCAGTCCCACATGGAGACCTTCCTCAGGGCCGTGCAACAAGGTTTTTTGGATTAACCCCGTGCAGTTTGCTGTCTCTTTACTGGTCCTTGGATTGGTTCGTATGCTGTATGTGTATATATATATATGTATATGTGTCTGTATATATATATATATGTATTTATGTGTGTATATATATATATATATGTATATATACACTAGCGTTTGTGCCAGGGGAGCTGCCGGCACATTTCCCCGCCCGTCCCCCCCGTCCCCCCCAACCCTGCTGCTGGCACATTTCCCCTCGCTGCTGCCGCATCTCCCCTCGCTGCCATCACATCTCCTTGTCCCCCCTCTCGCTGGCACACCTCCCCCCGCTAGCTGGCACACCTCCCCCCGCTAGCTGGCACATCTCCCCCCGCTAGCTGGCACATCTCCCCTGCACATCTCACTTCACACACATATAGAGACATACACACGCACAGTCCCGATCCAGCCAAGGACACGCCCCCTTCCTTAGTAGCCACGCCCCACTCCTGCTCTAACATTTTTGCAGGACACCCAATAGAAACTTAGAATGTCCATTATTTGGGAGGTGAGTGATATTGGAAGCTCAAAATAGTTGTGTTGACCTTCAAATCCGCAGATGAATGTCCAGTAAAAGTTTTGTTGTGCTACGTCATGCCGTTTGTGAGATTTGATGCTTCGGACATACAAACAAACGGAATAACAAACTTAGAAATATTGTATATATACTATACTATTACTCAAAGGTAATCTTAAAACACCGAAAGAGAAATGGTTGCATGAATGCAAATTTATGCAACTGTTCTGGGCACTTAGCGGTGGCCTAAACAGAGACCAAAGTTTTATGAGTCATTACTGACACAAGTGAACTCTCTTCCCATGAGTGCTAAAGACCATGTCTGTACATACTGTGCTATATGTATGCACACACAGCTGTCTCTTATACATACAAATACTCCATGTTATTCCAGCCCCATATACCAATAGGGACCACATAGTATCTACACACACTTTTAGTAATGCAACAATCACATTTCCACACCCTTGATATACACTCCCACTCCACACACCTTTTGTAAAGCGCTGTATACACTGGTCTCTTCATTCAATTATATTTACATACACACACACACACACACACACACACACACACACACACACTCACTCTTACATCACTAACATTCTGGGACCATTTAACACCTCTAGCCATAAATCGCATCTACACCGGTTGAGGGATATACACAGATAACATTCCAAGAGACACTGTTTTTAAGTAAACCCTTTGCTTGCTTCATTCATTGTAACACCGCCGGAAGAAGAGATCAGTGTATCTCGAAAGCTCGCACAAATAAAAGCATTATGGTCTATTCATTTTTGATTTTATATATATCCCTCATGGGTCAATTATGAGATTGCGACAGGCTGATTACAATTACTTAATAGCTGAACACAGATCACAATATTAAATTCTATTAATCACATACATATACTAATACCTATAATAAAATTACTCTGAACTTTTAATACAACAATAACATACAATGCAGCATACAAAGTTACATAAAAAAAGCAACAATATTAACATTATCTGTTAAAATATATTATAAAACTCATACTCAACAAGAAAAAATGACCCCTGAACGAGGTCAAATGTGTATCTCGCAGAGGAGGGTAGATGGGTAACCTGTGTGATGACTGGAACTGCAATAAATGATAATAGGGTGGTGCTGTCTGAGAATATATACCCCCGATGAAGCCACAACGGTGAAACATATGTTGGGCAGGCCAGGCCCTACTACCAGGTGCGCAGGCTAGTCGGAGAGGTCTGGTGCTTTCCTCACTGTCAGAGCGTTTCGGAGCCTTCGCCATGGGAAGCACAACGCTCTGACTATCTCCTAATTAGTTTATATTTTGAGTGTTAGACCCACAGAGTGGTCTGAGAGGGCTGTGTTCATTCTTTTTTAAGAGCATTTGGCTATCATATGTTATAGCTGTTCACCAGGACAGACCTATAGGCTCAGCTATTTCTGAGCCTGGTGGTCTGGTATCACTGTGTATGTGTATATAGTGACTGTATTCACAGTAATCCATTTTCAAGCAAAGCCATTGATACACAGAGCTCATTACCCTCTTAACAAACCAACACTCTCATCTACTTCGGAATAGTTGTTGGACGACCTAGAATTGTATTTAATAGCTATTACCACGGTTAGTACAGGCATACCCCGCATTAATGTACTCAATGGGACCGGAGCATGTATGTAAAGTGAAAATGTACTTACATTGAAGCACTGCCTTTTTTCCACTTATTGATACATGTACTGCATTGCAATCGTCCTATAAGTGCATAACTGATGTAATTAATGTATTTGTAACAGGCTCTATAGTCTCCCCGCTTGCGCACAGCTTCGGTACAGGTAGGGAGCCGGTACTGCTGTTCAGGACGTGCTGACAGGCGCGTGAGCTGCTGTTTGCCTATTGGGCGATATGTACTTACTCGCGAGTGTACTTAAAGTGAGTGTCCTTAAACCGGGGTATGCCTGTATAATCATATAACCGTGGACATAAATAGTAATTAATAGCTATTTCATGATATACACTGACGTCTTTGACAATAAGCACACATTTGTTTTAAAAATTTGGTTCATTGTATATTTTGCTGCAATAAATATATTTTAATTAATTAATTAATAAATAGTACATTTAAGTGTAGGGTGCTCTCTAGTGCGACACTATAGGGAGCTTTCTTTCTTTGTTCATACTCAACAAGGACACAATAAACCGCATCACCGCTCATGGAAAAAGGAAAAGATAGAAAAAGAGGGCTTTTAATGCACATAAAAGAATATATGGTGAAAAATGCACATCTGCAGCGAGTAGGTACAAGTAAATTTCATGGTCACGGGTTGAATGAGTCAGAGGGAATAGAGAGCTCATCGGAAGATGACAAACTGTATTATTGACTGGAAATTTGTTTAGATTTCGAACTGTAAGGTAAGTACATTAAAAAAGATTAATTAAAATTCTTATTTTTAAAAAGGTATTGGTTCGAAATCTACATTTAAACCAAACGGTGTTAACGTCTTTAATTTATGCATCCAGTACATCTTCCTTTTTGCTCAAATCTACTTCTCTGTCTCTCCCTCTTCAATGTTGATGAACTACCTCTATTCCATATATCTCAGTCCTTCCGGATCAGAATTATGACATGCAGCAAAGTGTTTTGATACATTGTGTGTGACAACACCCCTCCGGATATTGCTCAGTTTTTCCAGGATGCGTGTGCGGATAGGTCTCTTTATTTTCCCTATATACTGAAGCCTGCACGGGCATTCTAATAGGTAAATAACGAATTCAGACCTATAATTAAAACATTTGTCAATCTTATATGTGTCTTTCTTCACATTTGATTTAAAAAATGTTTTGCATGCTGTGCAAGACGGGCATCCATAAAATCCCTTAAACTTGTTCAGAAAGCCACCATCATCGTTATTTTTCTTTATTTTCGTAAGGGCACTAGGGTATATATTATTTTTGATGTTACATGTTTCTTTTTTCTCTCTTAATCTGAGGGATTATCTACACTCACCTTTCATCTTGACAAGAAGAAAAATTGATTGCCATAGTTAGGAGAACGCGTGTTATCTACTTTTACACTGTAAGTGGGCTGACATATTAGCCAAGATTGAATCCTTACATCTCTTCTTATTCCAAGCACAGTGTTCACTATATATTATCTTTTCTCTTTTTGGGTATCCCTGCTCATGCTTGAGGTTACCAAGGTATACCACAGGCACCAAAGGGGTTAATACTTTATTTTTTTTTAAATTACCTAACCCTGTTGGCTCGGTTAGTGGCCAGTAAAGCATTGCCATTCTAGTCGCTAAGGTAATTGAGGGGTTAATGTCACGGATGCTCACTACAACCTGGACTAGACCGCGGGGCTGAGGTGGGGAAGATATATAACCACCGCCCTAAACCCCAGGGATGGGTCCGGATTGCAGGGTCGTGAACGTGTAGCCGGGTCAGTGTAGGAGAGTAGAGAGGGTAGCGGGTACTTGCCTATGGTCTGGGGTTGGAGAGTGTAGAATGGTCGAGGTCCGTAAGCCGTGATCGTAGAGTAGAGAGCATAGAAGTTAGTTAAACAAGCCGTGGTACAGGGGAACAAGAAGAGACAGGTCAGGCACAAGCAGGGTAAAAGCAGGAATATGTATACCGACAAAAACAGGTATTCGGGCTGCAAATGAGCATGTGCATAGGAAGGTCTATGCTCAGCAACAACCAGAGGGCAGAGTGAACCTAAATACCGGAGATAGCCTATGAGAGGGAAAAGAGGAGGAGTGGTCAGACGTACGTGGACTGGTGATAGGCTGAGGCTGGATGTGGCTCAGGTATAGCCCACCTGAGATTAGTACAGGCGTTGGTCCATTTAAGTGGTGGATATGCGTTCCGTGAGCGCACCCGAGGTTAGTGCGCGACGCACCGAGATGGGAAGCGGGGGCAACGCGCCGACGGAGCACGTGCCGGCAGGGGAGCGTAAAACACGGCTGCGTGGGCCGCTATGACGGGATGTGGGTGTCGGTGAGTAGGAAGGCGCGGGGACTGGAGGTGCGGTCCTGGTGGTTAACCCCTCTCACCACCTCTTCCACCCCACCCGGGAAGCCTAACCACCCTCCTCGGGGTAACTACAGTCATCACCCATATCCCCTACCTCCGCCCCCTTATAGTCTAATGCTCAATATCCCTATTAGACAAATATAGTTTTAAATATTAAAAAGAAATATGTACACGTTTAAAACAAAACAAAAAAGAATATTCAAAATACATTTTACACATACCATTGATTATCACTCTGGATAACTAGGCCATCTCAATGGGGGGCCCATATATCCACATTGCGATAAATGGTAACCCAGTAATAAATAAATAGATCAATATTAAAATACATTAATAACCTCACTCAGTGGCTAACCGCTAAGGTAATAAAGGGAGTTGATGGATTTACCATGTGACGAATGCCCTTTTTTGGGTGCTGCGATGTCACTTTAAAGAGAGGGAATCGCATACCTTTTTTTGAAATCACATTACATGATTTTGTATCGTTTTTGTGTTTGCATAGTCCCCACCACCATTGTATATGTACAGTTGTGTGAAAAAGAAAGTACACCCTCTTTGAATGCTATGGTTTTACATATCAGGACACAATAATCATCTGTTCCTTAGTAGGTCTTAAAATTAGGTAAATACAACCTCAGATGAACAACAACACATGACATATTACACTGTGTCATGATTTATTAACAAAAATAAAGCCCAAATGGAGAAGCTATGTGTGAAAAACTAAGTACACCCTTACTGCTTCCATAGGAATTAAGTTGCTAAGTAGCAGACAGGTGCTGCTAATCAAATGCCCTTGATTAATTGATCATCAGCAAGTGTGACCACCCCTATAAAAGCCAAAGTTTTAGCAGTTTGCTGGTTTGGAGCATTCAGGTGTGTGTTTACACAATGCCAAGGAGGAAAGACTTCAGCAATGATCTTAGAGAAGCAATTGTTGCTGCCCATCAATCTGGGAAGGGTTATAAGGCCATTTCCAAACATTTTAAAGTCCATCATTTTACAGTGAGAAAGATTATTCAAAAGTAGAAAACATTCAAGACCGTTGCCAATCTTCCCAGGAGTGGACATCCCAGCAAATTCATCCCAAGGTCAGTCCGTGCAATGCTCTGAGAAATTGCAAAAAACTCAATAGTTACATCTAAGACTCTACAGGCCTCAGTTAGCATGTTAAATGTTAAAGTTCATGACAATATAATTAGAAAAAGACTAAACAAGTATGGTTTGTTTGGAAGGGTTGCCAGGAGAAAGCCTCTTCTCTCTAAAAAGAACATGGCAGCACGGCTTAGGTTTTCAAAGTTGCATCTGAACAAACCACAAGACTTCTGGAACAATGTCCTTTGGACAGACGAGACCAAAGTGGAGATGTTTGGCCATAATGCACAGTGCCACGTTTGGCGAAAACCAAACACAGCATATCAGCACAAACACCTCATACCAACTGTCAAGCACGGTGGTGGAGGGGTGATGATTTGGGATTGTTTTTGAAGCCACCGGATCTGGGAACTTTGCAGTCATTGAGTCGACCATGAACTCCTCTGTATACCAAAGTATTCTAGAGTCCAATGTGAGGCCACCTGTCCGACAGCTAAAGCTTGGCCGAAATTGGGTCATGCAACAGGACAATGATCCCAAGCACACCAGCAAATATACAACAGAATGGCTGAAAAAGAAAAGAATCAAGGTGTTGCAATGGTCCAGTCAAAGTCCAGACCTCAACCCGATTGAAATGCTGTGGCAGGAACTTAAGAGAGCTGTGCATAAACAAATGCCCACAAACCTCAATGAACTGAAGCAACTTTGTAAAGAAGAGTGGGCCAAAATTCCTCCACAACGATGTGAGAGACTGATAAAGTCATGTAGATAACGATTACTTAAAGTTATTGCTGCTAAAGGTGGTTCTACAAGCTATTGAATCATAAGGTATACTTAGTTTTTCACACATGGCTTCTCCATTTTGGCTTTATTTTTGTTAAATCATGACACAGTGTAATATGTCATGTGTTGTTCTTCATCTGAGGTTGTATTTACCTCATTTTAAGACTTGCTTAGAAACAGATTGTTATTATGTCCTAATATATAAAACCATAGAATTCAAAGAGGGTGTACTTTCTTTTTCACACCACTGTATATATGTTAAAATACAATTATTGCGCATTTGGTTCCTGATTTAACAATGGAGATTTAGCAGAAAGTTGGGTCATCCTATAACTATTAGAGATCTGGTACATGGTGCAGTAACGGGAACACCCGGTGACTGATATGTGATCTTCTAATGAGACACGTATTCTATTCATTGTACAAACATTTTTTAATTATACCTTCACAACTGAAACTATCGACTTACTATCTATCAAAGGATTTGATAAGATTTCTGCACTTGAATTGGTGTTTTGCAGCTAGTGAGACTTCCTTTTAAATCGTTAAATATCAGAAGAAAAACAGCCTCCAGAGAGGGGAGTGGAGCACAGCACAGGGACAAATCACAGGAACCAGCACACCATAGGTTAAAAACTAGTTTATTGGTCAACAAGGGGAGACACCATAAAAACGGGCAGCCACCCACTCTGACGCGTTTCGGGCTAGGACCTTTGTACTCTTTGACATTTTATATTGTGGAATATATCTATCACCATATTGGACCCAAAGTCCTGTTTCCTAAATCGTTAAATATGATGATCCACTTTAAATGTATAATCCATTACATCTACTCTCCCTCCCCATATGCTGCACGTTTTGTGCTAAACCCTTCATTTTTACAATGTACATCTACGGTTTACTTTCATCCTGAACTTTTTGTGATACGCCAACTTACCTCTCCTTCATGACCTATTGTATTGTATATCTTTATTTATATAGCATAATAAAAAACAATAGGTAGCGCTAACACTAATGATTATCAAAACATAGGCTCTAAAAATAAATTGAATAAAAATTTGTATTGTATTGTATGTCTTTATTTATATAGCGCCAAAAGTGTACTCAGCGCTTCACAAATAATACATTACTGGGAATTATAATAATACAATAAGTGCAACAAAATCAGACAATAAGAAAATAAATCCCTGCCCCGAAGAGCTTACAATATGAGTTTTGATGGGGAATTTACAGAGATAGTAGGTGAGGGAATAAGTGTTGTAGATGGCAGTGCATGGTCACAATGCATGGTAACAAGTTTTAAGATTAGTCAAATAACTAAAGGGTTAACACACTTTAAATGGGATGAGATGGCAGGGAGACATGGGTGAAATCAGGTGTGTAAGACAGTTTGTGTAACAGTGACTTTTTTGTCTCGTCTAGTACAAAACCAAGCACCAATAATCCAGCCATGTCAGCACTGCAAGGTTGCTTTTAGCAGTCAGGATTACCTCATCAAACATCTGAAGTTCAAACACCCAAATCAGTATATGGAAAAGATGATGACAGAACAATCTTGCAGCATTTCATTAAATATGACAGAAAATGCATCTTTCAACCAGTCAAGGAAATTAATAAACAATGTAATTGCTTCTCATTCCAAAAGATATATATTAGCAGCTGCCACAGGAAAAGATCTTGGAGAAAGTGGGAAGAGTCTGACTTGGTTATCAGACCAGAACGCACAGAAGAGAATAAAGACCGGGGAGAGACCGCATGTATGTGGGGAATGTGGGAAGGGATTTAGTCGGTTATCCAGCCTGAACACACACCAGAGGACACACACAGGGGAGAAACTGCATGTATGTGGGGAATGTCGGAAGGGATTTAGTGATTTATCTAGTCTGAACAAACACAAGAGAACACACACAGGGGAGAGACCGCATGTATATGGGGAATGTGGTGAGGGATTTAATCGGTTATCCAACCTGAACATGCACACAAGTACACACACAGGGGAGAGACCGCATCTATGTGGGGAATGCGGGAAGGCATTTAGTCGGTTATCCTATCTGAACATACACACAATGACACACACAGGGAAGAGAAAGCCTATATGTGGGGAATGTGGGAAGGGATTTAGTGACTCAAAAAGCCTGAACACACACAAAAGGAAACACACAGGGGAGAGACCGCATGTTTGTGGGGAATGTGGGAAGGGATTTAGTCAGTTATCCCACCTGAACAAACACAAACTTGGCTACGGGCGCGGAATGCAACCCCTGTATCTCCGCCGAAGGAAAACTTTTCGTTAAGTCCTTATCGAATTTGTTCGGGAATCTTTAGCTTAAACGAATTCTGGAAGAGGGGTGCAATTCTTTGTTACAATGTTTTTAACTCCTCACATTCTGGAACTCCGGTGACGCTGGAATGGACCTTGGTTGAAGCTTTAAGATGCCTATTGTGCCCAGGTAAACATCTGTCTGCTGATAGTGGGGGGGGGGGTGTTGGCAATGACGGGGGGGAGGGGGGGGTGAAGTTTCAAACCTAAACCGACATTTGATACCTCATCTTGACTGTGGCTGCAAGGTTTTTCTATAGCCACTTTCCAAATCAGGGCCCAGTGGCATTTATTAAGCTCAGTTGCTATGGATACACTTCTGGTTACACACCTGTTCTACAGTCAACCCACTTCTGTCTAGTTTCCACCGAAGAAAACATCACCTTGGTCACTTGTATTATCTTTGTCGGGGGGACTTTTTAATTTTTTACAACACTGTTTTTATTTATTTTTAAGTAATTAAGAAAGTGTCTCTGGATCTGGCCTGTGCTCCCATTCCAATCAAATATTAGGTGTACGTACAAGTGAGCCATAGTATATACATTGCTCTCCATTAACCTCTGTGCCCTCAAAAAATAGGTAGAAGAAAAAGAAGACAAGTCACATGTATTAAACAAGCGTTGTATCTTTTTTCAGCTCTTCCTTTAATAAAAAGACATACATTTGAGGAGTTGAGACGATGCACTAACTGCCCAATTTAGGTTGTGTAAATTGTGCGAGAAAACGGAAAGGAAGAACAGAACCTTGTGGGTTCGCAGAGTACCACAGGAAAATCTACTACAGAACTGCACAGAACCTCCCACCACACCATCAGGCTCCTGGTCTGGGGTATGGAGATATATATAGGTAAAGAGCTTGGGTATCAGAGGTGTGGGCGTTACGCGAGTTTTGTGGAAAAGCACGCGCCAGCACAAGGTAATATCAGGGGAAATAGTGTTTTTTGGAACGTTGCTTTTTCTCTCGCTTGTCTATTACTGATTGTTAAATGCAAATAGTGATAGATTGTCATACACCATTACGTGCGTCAACTAGAACTTAATATCAATACAACTGACCTTGAGTTCAAAGGGCTCCTGGATAAATCAAGCTGCAGTAACAATAAATGCTGCAATTACTCGCCCATAAAAAAAGTCCCTTATTTGTGCAATGAATCAGGTTTTGCAGCGCCAAAAATTAAAGCACTTTTATTGGGATCCGAGTTTTTAAAAGCATCAGTTCGCAATACAAAAACACAGGCAATATCAAATTTTCAAGTAAAAATGCCATACGTTCAAAAAGTCCGTTATTTGATCGGAACAGGTATGAACGCGGAGCAGAATAGAAATACGCAATATTTTATCACCTACCTCGGCTGCGTTGGCCTCTGTCTTTTCCATGTATATAAGTGTCCAATATATGCCATTCACCGATTATACACCATAGGACAAGATTTTGGCTGAAACCAAACATTGGAATAGATGTATAAGATTAGTGTTGAAAATTATTACATGTACATATAATCCCCGTATAAGTCAAGGGTCAACTAGTGCATCAGTTTCCATGACTACGTACACACGGGATGATAATTATAACATTACACTACACAACTACTCCCCTTTTGCCCCACTTAGTGGTTAAGAAGCTATGTAGGTTCTTGGTTTGTCTCGTAAGGCATAAACAAAACCAAAACACTACGGCTCCAGGATACATCAAATTTTTAAAGTGGCATTAATATCGCACCCTGGGAAATAATAAATATTACCGCATTGTTAAAGTGTTGTGTTTAACTGGTTGCGATATTTGGGCAATCACGCGTTATGGGATATTAACGGGACGTTACTAATGTTTTAATCGATTTTGTTATTATTAGCTATCAAGGCTTCTGTAAGTCTATTATATACAGAAACCTATGATTCAAAATAACATATACCCGTTTCATGCCTGTTTTGCCAACACACAGTAGCAATTAGAGTGCACTTTCAACACAACATAAAGTGTTAATATGAACCAAAGTGATTTGAACATGGTATACTGTAGTAAAAACGGAGGGTAAATTTTGCTCAAAATCAATACTCTGGTGAGGATGGTTGTTCCACAAAGTCCTCTCTTAATACGAAACTCTCCACAAAGTCCAGAGAGGAGCAAGGGATGACCGAAAAGAGAATATAAGTGTACACTGTGCTTGGAAATTGGAAAAGAAGCAGATGTATGGATCAATCTTGCTTGCTCAGATGATCAGCCACCACTTACAATTGTAAAAGTAGATAACACTTGTCTCCTAAACTGTGCAAATCACCTTTTTCTTGTGGTCAAGATGGAAGAGAGTGGTAGATAATCCCAAGTACCTAAAGATGTTGAAAAAAGAGGACATACTGCAATTTCAGTCATAAAACAGTTTAGTATAAAGAAAGTCAAGTAATGTACTTCATGGTCCTCACATGCTCTAAATGAAAGTGGAGCATTTAAATCAGGAGGAAGACACTTGTGCTACCCGGTCACCGCTGTGTCTCTCAGATAATCCGGATGCTGCCCTATTACAGTTTTGCGGCCCTTGGTGAGAAATCCGTTTGTCTCTATCTCCCCTCAGGCTTCCTTGGCTGTCTGACGTCACTTCGGTTTTTGCCGTGCATCCACTAGGGAGCCGAGCTTCTGACCTGTAAATCGTTCGGGCTGCAGCTGACAGCTGTCTTTTTTGGCACGACACTTTAGAAGTATTATCTCTACACGTTTCACAGCTATAGTACTTACTTCGTTCTCGCGCTCTCTCTCGCGCTCTCCACAAGAGGCCAGTGCAGACAGTTAATGAAGGCTAAAAAAAAGCGATTAGCAGAACTAGTCCCATAGAGAAACACACAGCATAAAGACCAATCTCAAGACCAGGAAAGAGACAGCAAAACTTGCACGCGTTAATCCAAAAAAATCTATTCAAAAAAGAGACACACGTAAGCGGACGTTTCGGTTCCCACATGGAGACCTTTCCTCAGGGCCCGTTGCAAACATGTGTAGGTTTTTAGGTTTTTTTTGGATTAAACCGCTTTGCAGTTTGCTGTCTCTACTGGTCCTTGGATTTGGTTGTATGCTGGATGTGTGTGTATATATATATATATATATATATATATATATATTTATATGTATATATAACAAAAGAGCAAAAAGATGCGCCTCTTGCCAACAGGTAGGCTGTATACAATGGAATCTAGCTGGAATAGGTCAACACGTATAAATAGTACAATAATAGTTCAGTGAAAGTCATGAAAAAAAAAAAAACATATGAAATATATAAAAATAAAAATGCTAATAACACATGTTAACCAGCAGAATATTAAACAGTTAGTACAGCAAATAGCGAGAGCTGGGGTGGGTCAGGGGGGTGTGGGTGGGCGGGTGGTTCTTCCAGCGGGCCTCCGGGTTTTTTGGTGGCTGCACCATGTCGGGGGTTGGGTGTGTCTTCCGTGTGAGGTTTGGTTGTTTTTTTTTCCCTCCTGCTCCTAAAAATAGAAATAAAGGGTTGTAAAAAAAACCAGTCGTCAGAGAAAAGTCAACAGATGGTATTAATTTCTGGTGATGACTGGTCTCCGGCTGCCTCTCAAAATGGGACAGAAACCACATCTCAGGGAATCTGAAGAAAAGGTGGGAAGGAGATGCGCACACCCATAGCGAATAATAGTAAAAATTGAATGAGGGGGAGGGGAGGGGGTGGGATATAGAATTTGCACTGTATGCAATTATGGACATATATATAACACGCAATCTGTGATCGCCATGGGGAGCGTCATTAGCGTCAGACGCTGATGACACTGTACGTCAGTCAACTCGCTGCGCTGCGGGTACTGAAGGGACTCGGCGCGATGTGTCTCCAGAGGCTCCCATCTCGGAGTGACTTTACAGGACTGCATATCAGGCAGAGACGAGTATCATCTAGCCGGACATTGGATGGAACGTCACCTAGGGACTGAAAAGACAAAGATACTGCAGTTTCAAACCGAATGGTGGTGATTTATATCACAGATGCTTGTTTTAGTCTTACCTTTGTCGTGCCATTCTTATCACCCCCTCCTCTCCCCTCCCAATCATTGAATTTTACGCGAGTTGTGGTGTTGCGCTCATCTTCACCCCTTTTCTATTTTTATAGTTATATTGTGTGTGTGTGGTTGTGTGTGTGTTAGTGTGTTGTGTGTGGTTTGTTTTGTGTGTGTTGTACTGTGGTGTTGTGGGTGTGTATATATATTATAATATAATGATATGATATAGTATTATATATATATACACGTGTGTGTGATATACACATATGTGTGCGTGTGGTTTGTGTGTGTATGGTATGTGTTTATATAGTATATATATATATATATAGAGTATATATACACAGTGTTGTGCCCGGGGAGCTGCCTGGCACATCTCCCGCCCCCCCCCCCACCTGCTGCTGGCACATCTCCCCACGCGCTGCGCACTGTCCCCACGCTGCCGGCACATATCCTCTGGGCCCCCCTCTCGTGGTACATCTCCCCCACTAGCCTGGGCACATCTCGCCCCTTCGCTGGCATATTCTCCCCTGCAAAATCTCACTTCCACACACACACAGAGAACACACGGCAACACCCCGATCCAGGCCAAGGACACGCCCCTTCCTTAGTAGCACGCCCAACTCCTGCTCTAGACATTTTGCGGACACCCGGATGGAAACTAGAATGTCCATTATTTTGGGAAGGTGAGTCATATTGGAAGCTCAAAATAGTTGCGGGACCTTCGCAAATCCGCCAGCTGGAAGCTGTAATGTTCCAGTAAAAGTTTTGTTGTGCTACGTCATGGCCGGTTTGGTGATGGATTTCGTGTTCGGACATTACAGAACAAACTGAATATACAATTCGAAAATATTGTATATATACTATCCTGTATTACTCAAAAGGTAATCTTAAAAACATCCGAAAGGAGAGCGGTGCATGAAATACAACTATTTAGGCAACTGTTCTGGGCACTTAGCGTGGCTACTAAATCAGAGACCAAAGTTTTATTGTGAGTCATACTGACACAAAGTGAAACTTCTTCTTCATGGAGTGCTAAACGACCATTTTTGTCTTGTACATACTGTGCTATATGATGCAACACATCAGCTGTCTCATATTAGGCTATACAAATACTCACCCCATGTTATTCCCTATCCCCATATATACCAATAGGGACCACATAGTATCTAACACACTTGTAGTAACTGCAACACTCCCATGTCACACCCTGGATATACACTCCCACTGCCACACACCTTTTGTTAGAAGCGCTGTATACACTGCGGCTTCTTCATTTCAATTATAGGTTAATATACAGTAAACACACGACACCACACACACACACACACACACACCCCACTCACTCACTCCACTCTGTTTAATCACTAAGCATTGCTGGACCATTTTAACCACCTCTAGCCAATAAATCGCATCTTAACAACTGGGGGAGGGATATCAACACAGATAATCATTCAAGAGACACTGTTTTTAAGTAAACTCCTGTGTGGAGGTTCTATTTCATTGTAACGTCAGTCGGAAGAATGTAGATAGTGTATCTCGAAATAGCTCGCACAAAATAAAGCATATTGTCATTGCATTTTTTATTTTTATATATATCCCCCAGGGTCATTATGAGATGCGACAGGCTGATACAATTACTTGTAATAGCTGAACACAGATCACAATATTAAATATATTATATCACTAATATTAGCTAATACCCAGTGTTCGGCAAACCTACACATTTGCTTTGCCCCGGGCAGAGATGGGATTAACCCCCGGTTGCGAGTAAAGGTTGGCCTCCAAGCCGCCAACACGTTTTGGACTAGGGGTGGCGAGAAATGATTTTTTGTGTGGGCGAGAGATTTTTTGGTGATTTGTCAACCACTGCTATACACTATAATAAAATTACTCTGAACTAGTTAATCTAAAACAATAAATTCATACAATGCGCATAAAAGTTACATTAAAATAAGTAGCAACATATATGTAACATTATTGTTTAATATATAGTTAAGAAAATCATACTCAACAGAAAAAAATGACCCGCTGAACGTGGTCAAATTGATCTTCGACGTACTAAATCACAGAGGAGGGTAGATGGGTAACCTGGGTGTATGACTTGGAACTGCAATAATGATAAATAGGGTGGTGAGACTGGGATTATTACCCCACCGATTGAAGCCAGCAACTAGTGAAAGCTTGCTATGATTGGCAGGGACGTAAGGGCGCTACTACAGGTGCGCAGGGCTAGTCGGAGGTGAGGTCTGTGCTTTCCCATCTGTCAGAGCGTTCGGCGCCTTTCGCCCTGGGGAAGCATCAACGCTCTGACTATCTCCTAATAGTTATATTTTGAGTGTTTAGACCCACAGCAGAGTGGTCTGAGAGGGTCTGGTTCATTCTTTTTTAAGAGCAGTTGGCTATATATGTTATAGCTGGTCACCTAGGACATGACCTTTATAGCTTTTTTGCCCAGCCTTTTCAGCTATCTTCTGAGTACTGGGGGTTCTGGTATCCATCGTGTATGTTGTATATATGTGCGTATTCACAGTAATCCATTTCAAGCAAGCATTGCTACACAGAGCTCATTACCCTCTTCAAAAAAACCAATAACACTTTCTCTACTTCGGAATAGTTGTTTGGACGGACCTATAGAATTGTGTATTTAATAGCTAATTACACGGTTAGTTACAGGCATACCCCGAATTAATGTCTCAAGGGGGGACCGGAGCATGTAATGTAACGTAAAATGTACATCTTAAAAGTGACCGCACTGCTCTTTTTTCCACTTTCGATGCATGTACTGATGCAATCGTCTATATATGTGCAATAACTGATGTTAAAATATTTGTAACAGGCTCTATAGTCTCCCCGCTTGCGACAGCTTCGTACAGGTAGGGAGCCGGTTTGACTGTGTATCAGGATGTTCGGACAGTGCGCTCGGAGATGCTGTTGTGCCTATTGGGGAGTATGTCTTACTCGCGAGTGTACTTAAAGTGAGTGTCCTTAAACCGGGGTATGCCTGTATAATCATATAACCGTGGACATAAATAGTAATTAATAGCATTTCATGCTTAGACACTGACGTCTTGTGATCATATAATGCAAACATTGTTAGGTTTAAAAATGGGGTTCAGTGTATATTTGGCTGCAATAAATATATTTTAATTAATTAAATTAATACAAGTACAGTTTAAGTGTAGGGTGCTCTGCTAGTTGCGACACTTATAGGGAGCTTTCTTCTTGTTCATACTCAACAAGGAAACCATATAAACCGCATCACCCTCATGGAAAAAGGAAAAAAAAGATAGAATAAGAGGGCTTTAATGCCATTAAAGAATAGTATGGTGAAAAGATGCACTATTCTGCAGCGAGTAGGTAATCTGTAAGTAAATTTTCATGGTCACGGGTTGATGAAGTCAGAGGGAATAGGAGGCTTCATCGGAGATGACAAACTGTATATTGATCTGGAAGGTTGTTTATTAGATTTCGAACTGTAAGGTAAGTACATTAAAAAAGATTAATTAAAATTGCTTATTTTTTAAAAAGGTATTGGGTTCGAAATCTACATTTAAAACCAAAACGGTTGTTAACGTCTTTAATTTATGCATCCAGGACATCTCCTTTTGCTCAATCTTAATTCTCTGTCTCTCCTCTTCAATGTTGTGAACAACCCTATTCCATATATTCAGTCTTCGGATCAGAGGTTATGACATGCAGCAAAGGTTTTGATACATTTGTGTGTGACAACACCCTCCGGATATTGCTCACGTTTTTCTCGGATGCGTGTGCGGATAGGTCTCTTATTTTCCCATATACTTGAAGCCTGCCGGGCATTCTGAATAGGGTAAAAACGAAATTCAGGATGCCGATAATTGAAAACATTTCATATCTTTATATGTGTCTTTCTTCAACATTGATTTAATAATGTTTTGCATGCTGTGCAGCGGGCATCCATAAAATTCCTCCTCTGTTTTAAACTTGGTTTCAGAAAGCCACCATTTAATCGTTATTTTCTGTATTTTCGTTAAGGGGACACTAGGGGTATACATTTATTTTGTTTTTGTTACAGTTTCTTTTTTCTCTAGTAATCTGAGGTGATTATCTACACTCATCCTTTCATCTTGAACAAGAAGAAAAATTTGATTTTTTGCCATAGTTAGGGAGAAACGCAGTGTTTATCGGACTTTTAAACGGTAATGGGGCTGACTTATGTATATGTGGAGCCATAGATTGTGAATCCTTATGTTTCTTGTCTTATTCCAACGCACAGGTGACTACTATATATTATTTTTTCGGTGTTGTTATCCCTGCTCTAGATTTGAGGTTACAAGGTATGTACCACATGCATGCCAAAGGGGTGAAATTACTTTATTTTTTTTTTTTGAAAATGACCTAACCATTTGGATTCGGTAGTGGCAGGGTAAAGCATGCCTATTCTAGTTGACTTAGGTAATGAGGGGGTTAAGTGTCACGGGAATGCTATCTATCAACCGTTGGAGCTTAGACGACGGGGACCTGATGGTGGGGAATGTATATATAAACCACCGGCCTCCTTTTAACCCAGGGATGGTTCCGGATTGCAGGGTTCGTGAACGTGTTATGCCGGGGTCAGTGTTAGAGAGGAGTAGAAGTGGGTTAGCGGGTATTGCCTATGGTTTTTAGGGTTGTGATGTGTTGGATATGTGTCGAGGTTCCGTAAGAAAAAGACCGTGACGTGGGTAGAGGCATAGAAGTTTTAGGTTTAAACATATCCGGTGGTACAGGGGGTACATAAGGTAAGAGATCAGGTTGAGGCACAAGCAGGGGTAAAAACAGGAAGTAATGTATTCAAAACAGGGTGATTGATGGGGGATGGTGGTTTGGGTGATGGTTTGGGAGGGGGGAAGTGGGGGAGGAGAGCCCGCGCTACTGCCATCAGACACGGTGCTACAATTCAGGGGAAATATGATCAACAATCAGGTAGATAGATAGGAACCCCTACTTGTAGTGAGAGCACGGTCAGGCGAAGGATACTGATGGTTAACCTATGACTGATGGAGATATTGAATCAAGGTTGTTGGTAGGGTAGTTGAAATGGGTTAAAAAACAATGTTAATGGAGAAATCCTCAAATACATAAATGTCCTCGGTTGTGAGGTAATCCTAAACGATAGCGAATTTAATTTAAAATGGAGGTAGGGGTATTGAGTCTAATAGATAATAGTAAACTCTCTATCAACTCAAACAATCCATGATAAGTATATGAAATAATCAGTGATACGGGTATGTGGTTCCCCAAAGATATGGGATAGAGCTGTGACATAAACACATACAGCCTGACAGGATTATGTGGATGACTTCAAAAGGCTATACATCAGTGTCTAGGCTCAGACATAATAATCATACATTACATCGCTGAGCCAACTGGTCTCTATGTATCCAGAGCGGCGAGTCTACAAAGATTTGGTCCAGGTAATAAATATCTGTCAAGGTGGAGGATTGACTAACGACTTGTGCCGTGAGCCCTAACTGTAACACTAAAGATCTGTGAGGAATATACACTATAATCCTATTGCATTCAGATTGAGAATCCCATATGCACTTGAATATTTATGGCGTGTGAAGGTATAGACAACCAAAACACACGCTGTGCTGGACCAATAAGCAGGACTTAGTGATTGATTGTCTGCAGCTGTGTTGTTCCAACGGGCCACGTCTTCACACGGTGTTGCAAGTACGTGCAATATCAATATATCAACCTGTCTCTTTATTTTAAGTACTATAGATCCCGCCCCCCTACAGACCATGGAAATCTGTATATCACGATGTCCCTCCACGTGTGGGGAAGGAGTAGTGGGTTGGTAAAGCAGTACTTTATGTGGCGGTATGCGGATACGGGATAGGACGAAACGGTAGTGTCTCGGATAGTCGGCAACCTATGACGTGTTCATGGTACGTCTCTTTATTGCCGACGTACGTTTAGGTGATCGGTAAGCTTATGCGAGCTCTCAAGCTTACCAGCGAAAACGTACGTCAGGCATTATAAGAGACTTAATGACGTCATAGGTGACGACTTTCCGAGACTCTCCGTTTCGTCACGTTATCTTTGTACATGACTCACAGATCTTTTTGTAGGTTGTTACAGTTAGGGCTCCCGGGCACAAGTCGTTGTCACATTACACCTTGACAGATTCAGATTATTTTATTGGAACTGCCAATCTGTTGACTCGAAAGGCTCTGGATACATAGAGAACAGTGGAATCAGCGAGTGTATGTATGATTATGTCTTGAGCTAGACAATGTGATACCTTTTGAGTCACCAATAGATCTGTCGTCTGGATGTGTTTGTATGTCACAACATCTATGCCCATATATTTGGGGAACACAGCAACCTGCGTTCACTGATTATTTTCATATACTACATGGTTGGTTGTTGAAGTTTGTGTATAGAGAGTTACTACTATCATGTTAGGCCTC
Organism: Ascaphus truei; assembly: GCA_036426205.1. Lineage (NCBI taxonomy): Eukaryota > Metazoa > Chordata > Amphibia > Anura > Ascaphidae > Ascaphus > Ascaphus truei. The sequence goes on from WSYH01002059.1 coordinate 31,574, forward strand.
AATTACCCTACCTCCATGTTAATTTAAATTCGCTAATCGTTTAGGCATGGACTCACACTGAGGAGATTTATTTTTATTTGAGGATTTCTCCAATTAAATGTTTTTTAAAACCCAGTACAACATTAAAAATACCAACCAATGATTTCAATATCTCATGTCAGGGTCCATAGGTTTATCTCATCACAGTATCTGCAGCCGCGAGTGCTCTCTTTATAGGGGGTCTTATCCTTGTTGTTTTTGTTAAAAATCAGGAATATGTATGACCGACCAATGTTAAGAACTGGTTATTCGGGGGCAATATGAGCAGTGCATAGGAAGGTCTTATGTTCAGCAACAACCAAGAGGGCATCAGAGTGAACGTTAATATTCCGGAGATAGCTTATGTAGGGGGGAAAAGAGGTAGGAGTGGTTCATGGCCGTACGGTTGGACTTGGTGATAGGCTGAGGTGGGATGTGGCTCAGGGGTTAGCCCGAAGCTGATGATTAGGTACAGGCGTTTGGTCATTTAGTGGTGCTATGCGTGCCGTTTGAGCTACGTCAACCAGAGGTTGTGGTGCCACGCACCTGAGATAGGAGGCGGGTGTGTTGGCGAACGCGCGGACTGTGGGCGGCTGTGCCGAGGGGAGCGGTAAAGACACGGCCGCGTGTGGGCGCTATAATGGCGTGGATGGTGGTGCCGGGAGTAGTGAGGCGCGGGGTATTGGAGGTGCGGTCCTGTGGCACGGGTTTAAACCCTCTCACCAAAACTTCCACCTCACACCCGGGAAGCGAAAAACGACCCTCCGCGGTGGCATAACTACGTCATTCACCACGATTTCCCCTACCGAGCCGCTCCCCCTTCTAGCATAATTGCTCATATATCGACTAGTTAGACACATAGTAGTTTTAAATCATTTAAATAAGAAAAATTGTAGACGTTTAAAACAGAAAAAAAATAGATATTCAAATATACATGTTTATCACCATACGCATTGGATTATTAAATATGGATAACTAGGCAAGTCTCAATCGGGGGCCCAGTATATCCACATTGTCGATAAATTGGTTAACCCAGTAATAAATAGATTAAAACAATTTAAAATACATATGAACCTCACTCAGTGGCTAATTCCGCTAAGGTATTATAAGGAGTTGATGGATTTTACCATGGGAAGAATGCCTTACTTTTTTGGGTGCTTTGCCTTGTTGGGACGATGGTCACATGAAAGGAGAGGGATTATCGCATCATACTTTTTTTTGAAATCATCATGTTCATGATTTGTTATCGATTTTTGGTTTGCATAGTCCCCAAACCCCACCATGTATATGTTACAGTTGTGTGAAAAGAAAGGACTGTACACCCTCTTTTGAATGCTATGGGTGTTACATAGCAGGAACTATAATACATTCCATTCTGTCCTTTAGCTTAGGTCGGTTTTAATAACGGAAGGTTAAATACAACCTCGAGAATGAACAACAACACAGACATATTTACACCGTGTGCATGATTTATTAACAAAAATAAAGCCCAAATGGAGAAGCTATGTGTCGAAAAAACTAAGTACACCCTTACTGCTCCATAGAATTAAGATGCTAAGTAGCAGACAGGTCTGCTCTAATCTCAATGCCCTTGATTAATTGATCATCAGCAAGTGTGACCACCCCTTATAAAAGCCAAAGTTTTTAGCAGTTTGCTGGTTCTGGAGCATTCCGGTGTGTTTAACACAATGCCAAGGAGGAAATCTCAAGGATCTCAGCAATGATCTTAGAGAAGCAATTGTTGCTGCCCATCAATCTGGGGAAGGGTTATAGGCCATTTTCCAAACAATTTAAAGTCCATCATTTTACAGTGAGAAAGATTATTCAAAAGTGAAAAAACATTTCAGAGACGTTGCCATCTTCCAGAGTGGATCTCAGCAGTTAAATTCATCCCAGGTCAGACCGTGCAATGCTCAGGAGAAAATGCCAAAAAACTCAATAGTTACATCTCAGACTCTACAGGCCTCAGTTAGCATGTTAAATGTTAAAGTTCATGACAGTATAATTAGAAAAAGACCTGAACAATTGTATGGTTTGTCGAAGGTGTGTGCCGGAGAAGCTCTTCTCTCAAAAGAACATGGCGCACGTGCTTAGGGTTTTCAAAGTTGCATCTGAAAAAACCACAAGACTTCTGGTAACCATTGTCTTTGGAAGACGAGACCAAAATGGGATGTTCTGGGCGAAAGCACAGTGCAAGTTTGGCGAAAACCAAACACAGCATATCAGCACAAACCACCTCATACCAACTGTCAAGCAGGGTGGTGGAGGGGTGATGATTTGGGTGTGTGTTTTGAGCCACGGATCTGGGAACTTTGCAGTCATTGAGTCGACCATGAACTCCCTGTTATAACAAAGTATTCTAGAGTCCCATGTGAGGCCTACGTGTCCGACAGCTAAAGCTTCGCCGAAATTGGTCATGCAAAAGGACAATGATCCCAAGCACACCAGCAAATATAAACAGAATGGTTCTGAATAAAGAAAGAATCAAGTGTGTTGCAATGGTCCAGTCAAAGTCCAGACCTCAACCCCGATTGAAATGCTGTGGCAGGGACTTAAGAGAGCTGTGCATAAAACACATGCCACCAACCTCAATAACTGAAGCAACTTTGTAAAGAAGAGTGGGCCAAATTTCTCCACAACGATTGTGAGAGACTGATTAAAGTCATGTAGGAAGACGATTACTTACAGTTATTGCTGCGCTTGGGTAGGTACAAGTCGTACCTTGTTAGCCAGACCTAGATGAGTGAGCAGGTAACTCTTCTACTTGACATCTGGGGATGATTCGATCACGCAGCGTGCTATATGCTTCTGGTCTCAAGAGAGTGATGTTACGAGCTCGGTGGACGAAAGGATTGATGCAAAATGGTGTTGATTTTTCTCTGTTTTAAGTATGTGTCATCAAGCAGTTCTTTTGTGATACGCTGTAAGACAAGGACACTACACGGGTGTCAAATTTATACATAGTTCAAACAAGTTCTCTGTATAGATCATACATCTAAATAAATGAAAGTGTATACCATTCTGGCCTAATTGTGGGGAAAAATCGTGATAAAAGGTCAAAACTACTAATGGGGTCAGAAAGCAAGAGTAGGGGTCTTGTTTCGTATGGATATTAGGTATCCTGGGACAGCTGGTCACAGCTGGAATGGAGCTTTTACCCATTGGTCTTCCGAGAGAACAAAGCTTGACAAAATATTTGATCTTTAATCCTGTTCAGTCCTCGAAAGGAACAAGCTGGCGAAACAGTTTGTTTAACTTTACATCCCCTCCTTTTGTTTGGAAGAAACAATCCATATCGGACCAGGTCCCATTTATTCTTCTACATACCACAGGAAGAGGAAAAAAAAACTCGCAAGGGAGAAACCTCTAATTGGAGCATGGGCGGCAGTAAACCTATCTCTTTTAGGTATCAGTTTGAATATCAGGAGATGAACATGATTGTGGTGTTTGACTGAGTACCACGAATATTGGATTTCTCGCTTCTCATTGTGGTTAAACATGATACATACTGTAGAGCTAGAAGCAGAAGCAGCTTTTTTGCTTTGGCAATAAAATAAGCTGATTACACTTGTTTAGCCATTCTGAATTAACATGTACAACACAAGTAATAAACTTGCGATGGCCATGATTCATTAAAGAATTTAATCCCACGCATCCTAGCCATTTTGTCCAGATACACATGTCCAACGAATACCTTTGGGTTCCTTCGATTCTAGATGAATTTCTGGTAGGTGGGTTCATGTCAATGATGTATATCTTTTTTTGATTGAGTCATCAATTTAAACACAACATTCTTTACATACTTAACTTACAAACCCTCCTTGTTGCTGCATGCAAAAAGATAATCTTTAGTGCCATTTATCAAATTTGCATTACTAGTGCTCTAATTTGTTTGCTAATTTGGGCTTACTGAGTCTTAAATGCATTCTTTGAGGATCGTTAAAAACTGGCATCTATATTGACTTACTAAAAATCCCCTTTGCATTAAATCCTACATTCTAAAAAGTATTGACACTCTCCCCCCCCCCCCGCAACTATCTTAAATGAGCTACTTTAATAATTATAGCCTTTCAAATTCTTATTCTTTGCTTAGGTAGGTGGGACCAGTTATTGATAATTTTATCTCAGAGATAAGTGGGGGTTGGTGTGGTTAATATTTCTTAGGAGCGACTTCCCAATCACATTACATCTTTACATACTACATGTTGTACTCAGCATTATTCGGAACAGCCCAAAATGGATGCCATATGACAAAATGGCTGAAGTGTGGATCCTTCAGTTGATGGTGACACACACCTTCCCACCTTCCTTTCATATCCAATCTTCTCAGCCCCTCGTATCTTTTAGAGACAGTCTTTTTAAAGAACGGGTTAACCATATCATAGTCCTGCTGACCAAAATACAATAGTCCATAGTGACATAACTTGATTCCTATCTGCCATTGTATTCGGCCCAGTTGATTTCTTTTGGCTCTTCTTCTGGGGGGTACTGCTGCACATTGTCATCACCCAAAATAGGAGACATAGCTCGGTGGGGGGTTTTGCAACACACTTCTGGACCAAAGTTTTGCTGTTCAAACGCACATATAGAGAGTAATGAGTAGGAGCAAACACACCTACAAAACATCCAATGAGCTTCGCTCCCAGGGCGAAATAATCTAAACCACAAGCCCCAACAAATCCCAAAAATACCCTCATCTCTACCTTTAAACACTTTAAAACACGTTTCCCAAATAAACATAAACCTGGTTATAGTTTGCAGGATAATACTTATCTATCCTTTCTATCAACAGAGTCAATACTGTCCCCAGGGCAAAGTCGTATTTATACTTCCCTTCGAACCAGTTTCTTTATATATATATAGTTACTACAAATATTCTTTATGAGCATCTTGTATTTTCCAAGGGGTTAAATATATAACGCTCGGGTTCATGTGTGCAACTTTATTGGGCTTAGGATGTACATTGGTTTACAGTGCACATAAGATGTGGGCTTTGTTTTACCAGGATTCCATGAATTTTATATAACAAAAAGGTGTTGCATATATGCTAACACAGGACAATAAACATACTAGACATAGTTATTAAACAAAATAGTCCTTGGTATACCCTATAATCTTAATGTGAACACCATTAATAAACCTAATAGAAATAAACATTGAATTAAATATAATAAAACCTGTATAAAAGAAGGTGTTATTAAAAAGGTTCAAGGTTCATATTTGAGGGTCCGGATTTCTGCCTAGGAACCTTTTCTCCTTCATTGGTTGATGCCGGGTTTTATTGTGACCCAAAACACCCAACGGAAATAATAACTGTTGTTCTTTAGGCCTTCCCGTCTGTATAGGTTGTATGTGAGCGATCTGGGGTGCACTTGTGTAACAGGGATCCAGGAACAATACTCGGAGGTGGGGTGAATTTATGAATCGGGAATTTGGGCTCTCCACTTAGATGAAAAAGCGCTTTGCGTCACCGTTATCTTAGTCTAATTAGAAGGACTGCCACCTGGACATGAGACCCACTCAAACAATTGCATTAGTTTCACACTAATATGACGCTGATTTTAAAATCGTCTGTTAGAGCTATAATCATACAACATTTAAATCTTAAAATGACCTGGGGACCATTGGTCTTCCATGAGGAAAAATTATTTGTGATTTGTCACTGTAGGGCCAGGCCAAATAACCTTTAATTTAAGGGAATCAGTCACAAGGCAAAACATGCAGGAAAAATAAATTGCGGTTCTTCGGATAGGACCTTGGAAAAAGGAAACACACAGAAACCAAGAAACAGAGATTAACTTTGGGGGACCTTGTTTTATACTGTTTAGAGGAAATACTGGGGGATTTTGGGCTCAAAATGTAAGAGTTTGGGGGGACTACAGGGAAGCGCCTGGTGTAATTCACCCTGATCGCACTGTCAAATAATGCCTCTGCTGCATGGGAAAATTAAGGGACTACCAGACTTTGGGACCCCCCAACTCCTGAACCAAATATAAATTATAGGTCACCAAAATATCCCCCTAAAACTGACACACAAGAAAGATATTTCACAGGTCAAGGGGCTAATTCGGAACTATGACATAGGAATAACAGGGGCAGTTCACTTTCAGGCCACTCATATCTGAGCTGGGGGCATTGGAAGGCTTATTCACAGTAATTTCACCACCCTGGGTTCAAATCACAGGACAAGCCAATGATTGTAGGTTTAAAACACATACAAGCAAACATGTAGACACATAGAGAAGCTTGCACTCCACCATTTGCACCTGATCATGTGGGGTTCTAAAACCCTTCTTATAGACACCAGCTAGAATACCTTGCTTGGCAGGCAAGACAGGCCAGAATATCACCTCCCTTTCCACTTCAGGTGCCAGGAGACTTGTTCTGCAGCTATTTTCTCATAAGGGGCCCACCCATACATGGGCAAGTCCACTTATAAGCTTGCACAGGACAGCTGCATATCACATGGAGTCAAAAGGGAGACTCCACAGAGAAATTGCATAACTTAGCCCACTGGTCTTACACAGTTATACCTCTCATACACAGTTCGCTAGCTTTATAACCCTATGGGGGACAGTAATAAAAGGGACAAAATTATAGCAACACAGTAAGGTAAAATATATTATACCCAAGGCTGACACTTCTCAGCCCTGCCATTCGGTTTCAGGCAGCAGCAATAAGATACAGCAATAACACCCCTCCTTTTGTTCACTTTTTATTACATGTGAACAATATACACAAAGGCTTAACAGCATTTAAAGATAACCTTAATTGGAATTTGCTTGATGTATAGCAAAAACTAACGTGAAACATTGGGTATTACAATTGACATTAAAAATTAAAAAAAAAAACCCTACTGAATATGAAAAATAATCTGCTATAGTCTTTATAACAGAAAACGTTTAGAACACCAAATAACATTCTGGTTGCTGAAGATAAACAACCTGTAGCATAAAATAAACCTAGACACAGAATTTGAAAGGTTAGACCATTTGAGAGAAAAAGATGGTTTAAAAAATGATTAAAATATTGAAATATTTGATCAACTTGCAGAAAAAATAATTTATACACATAGGATAACCCTATAGTATACTAGCAGACCTGGCTGGGTCAGTTTTCACTTGTCCATTGCTTTACTGCTATTTTCAGGGTTCTGCACACTTATACGTACATCATTGCAGCTAGTAGAGTATTTGTGTGATTACATTGGTGGACTAGTGGACTTTATCCACTTCACTGGTTCACACTGCAAGACACTAGTTTAGTTGACTTCTATGCGTTACTCAGTGATTCCAGGAACATTAGCATTGGTGCTCATACGATAGGTTATTGAGCATTGAATATCTGTTTTAATTCCCATTAATACACGGGGAGTATTAAAGATTTAAGTTTAACACCTGCTATTACCCACCCACCGGTTGTTGATAGTGCCTCATTCTAGGTTACTGTACTATGTTCATTTGAAACTCATTTAATTCAATTTAAAACTGTTTCGATTTCACAAGCCATATGTTGGTATAGAACACGCTCAAATAACTTTATGGGTTCCTGCTAAAATCCTTTTGTAACAAAAAAAGTGTTACATTACTGGTTACTTGCAATACAATTTAGGACAGCTGGAAATAGGCCAGCTCGTCTCAGAGCCGATAATGTACTGGTATTCAAAAATTTAAAAGGATCTTTGTTAACAGACATTATAGGCTTTAATATATACTTAGACAGTTTTAGTACTGGTTATGACACAAAAAGAGCAGCCAGAGTGCAGCACACAAAACAAACGAATTTTGTTTTTTTTTTACGCTTCATTCAACATTCAACGCAGTTTTTACAAAAATTAACAGACACATATGTTCTCACCTTATGTGAAGGAATAGGAAAACAAAACATATTTTGATCCTTGCAGACTAAATTTATAAAGGAATCCTTTTTTTCATATCATAGATTAACTTTTAAATGACTAATTTTAAAATGCTGAGCTTCTAGTTCAGCTTTGTGTCTAGAATATATTTCGCTGTTATGTATAGATAACATATTTCAACCTTGATTTTATCTGTGGAGATTTAGAGGAAAAAGTAATTGTAATTCTGTTTAAGGAAATAAAATTCGCCTGGCCAGTAGTACCGATAAACATCCTTGATTATCCTAGTGAGACACAGAGAACTGTTTACAAAAATACTTCATCATTGTCTTTATTCTTTTCTCAACAGATACTGTCAGAACTTTCCGTGCCCTAGTGTAAATTAGTTTATATTTATGAGTGGGGGTGTACACCTTGTTAAAAATTAAATTAAAATGAGCATATAAATTATAGTTTATTTTAGAAGCAATTTGCCTCTGAATGTAATTTGTATACATACAATAAACGTTTTTCTTATTATTCAGATGTCAAATAACACTTTCATTAGGGATAGAATTCACTCAGATTCGTACAAGCACACACAAATGGGATTACAGTACAATCAACCTTTTGTTATCATATTCAGGCCTGAAAATTGTAAAAAACATTTATAATGGAAAAAGAAACCTATACCTTGAGTAATCTTTGTTTTTCAGCTCAATTTTGTTAATACATAAGACTGCCCGAAACTTTCAATCCAGACGGGAAAATATATTAATTCACCTTAATATACACTCATACTTGGTCAACGTGGCAGCAAATTAATTTTGGGGTTCAGTCTTAAATTTAAATTGGAAATTATAGTTTTCTGTCTTCTCTCTCCTAAGATCTCTGCTGATTGCTAACAACATTTCAACAAAAAGGAAAACCATCTCGATAACTGGTCACCTATAAAATTAAAAAATTCTTTATTAGTTTCAAAATTTCTAATTCGTGTCTCTCTCTTTTTTCTTATACTGTCTACAACATTCCTTGTGCCTTTCCCTGTGTAACAAATCCATGGGGGAAAATAAAAAAAAAAGGTGGGGGCTAGAGCGGGTGGTTTATAAATGCAGGAATTTGAGGGGAACAGACAGAGCTCAGTTGTCAAAGGAAAAGAAAAGAAAATACATTTGATCTCCCAGCTTTGTTTGCTGGGCTTGTAGTAGTTAATTGAGGACTATGCCACTGCATTCATCCATAAGGGTTATTTTAACTCATCCTACAGGTACATTTCTTATACAGTATACCTATTAATCCCCCATAAACAATCTCATATTAAGGCATTTTATTTAACAAGCTATCAATTAAGGGTAGTCTTATTATTCTTAATATTCCATCTGTAGCCTAAACAATTATAAGTCTTATTCCAAAAGTTACATCATATCTGAGACACCATATCAGTACATGCCCTTTAAGTAAACAATAGGGACTCCAACCCTTTGGTATATAAATCTGGGACTCAAACCTCGCATTCTTCTGCAATATAAAATTTAGTCTTAGATTCGCCGAGACGGAAATGGTGAAAGAAACAATAAAATACGTTTTTTCTCACCTTTTTCTGCGGCAAATCCCACTTTTCTGACACCATTTGTTAGGTCCAGTCTACACTGACCAGACCTTAGAGCAGGTAACTTCTTTACCGACCGGGAGATTCATCACGCAACTGCATTTGCTTATGGTCTCAGATATGATAGTACGAGCTCGGGGAGGGAAGAAAGATTTCCAATGCCACAGGTGGTATTGTCTTTCCTTGTTTAATATGTCATCGAAGGCAGTCTTTTATACCCAAGACGAAGGACAATTACATGTGTGCAATGTCACCATCTGTTACAAACAAGTTCTCTGTAGAGATCATACATCTAAAATGAATATACATCGTGGCTAACTTGTGTGGAAAAATAGGGAAAAGGTCAAATAACACATGGTGGTCAGAAACAAGACTAGTGAGACTTGTTTCTTAGTAATAAGATATCCTGGGAACAGTGTCCGACAGCTAGAATTTTTGACCATTGGTATCCGAGAGAACAAAGTGACACATATTATTTAACACTGTTCAGTCCCTGAAAAGAACAGAGCTGGCAGAAACAGTTTTTAACTTACACTGCTAAAGGTGGTTACAAGCATGAATCATAGGTTGACTTAGTTTTTCACCACATGGATTCTACATTTTGGTTTATTTTTTTTTAATCATGCACACAGTGTAATAATGTCATGTGTGTGTCATATGAGGTTGTATTTAAACTCATTTAAGACCTGCTAAGTAAGAAAGATGATGTTTATATGGACTTAATATGTAAAAACATAGAATTCAAGAGGGTTTGTACTTTTTTTCACGCACTGTTATATAGGTATTAAATTACATATTATGTGCATTTGGTTCCTCTGATTTAACAAAGGAGATTAGCAGAAAAGTGGGTCATCCGGTAAACATTAGAGATCTGGTACGTGGTGTAAACGGGAACCTGGTGAATGATTATGTGAGACGCTTCTAATGAGAAAGTATTCTATCAATTTAACAAACATTTTTAATTCTTTACCTTCACAACGAAAACTACGATTTACAATATCAAAGGATTTGTGTAGATTCTGCATATTTAATTGGTTAGGTGTTTTGTCAGATAGTGAGATTTACTTGTCCTCAAGGTGGTGAAAAATATTGCCTATATCATTTTCAACTTGACACACACATTGAAACTTTGGTGTGGAACTACCCCACTAATTACGCTTATTTCCGCGAAGCACGATACACTTTTTGAACTTACACGAGCCCACCGAGAAAACACTTGGTTGTTAACTTAAGAACCGACTAGGCAGTTGTTTTTTTTTTTTTTTTTTTTTTTTTTTCTTTTTTTCTTTTTTTTTTTTTTAATATTTGTTTTTTTTTTTTTTTCTTTGTACCAACAAGGTGATTTCTAAGGTATATAAGTAAAACAAAGGCCATGCTGCTTGCCCCAGCCTGCCCTGCTAAGCAGAAAGCGAGTTTAAGTATACGTAGAAATCTTACAAGTAGTTGGAAGTTTTTAAAAAGGGAAGTTCAAAAAAGAAGTGCGAAAAAGTGGACACAGCTAGTTAGATTGCCTGCATTGAACTACGCTGGAAAGGAGGTTATCATCCCAACTGCACATCTCACCACATATCTATGTGTGATGCCACCTTACTTTATATTTACTGCATAACTCACTTATTTGCAAATTATGCACTTCTTTCCACCAGCTCATATCGTCTCTAAACTCATCCATATTTCGCCCATCTCTCCTTACTTCGGTTTTTGACCAATTCTCAGTCACATGGAAATCCTCTGACCTGCGCCCTCTGTCACCACCCAGTTATGCCGCCTGCCACTGAAAACAACCCCTACAATAATCCTCACCACATTCTCCTTCGGTCCTTCTCCTCCTTGCATGGTTCGGGTGGGGAATTCTCTCCAATCCTGGTCCCTGCCTGTAGTTCTATTAGGACTCCGTCCTGCCTTTCCACATGCAAACTCACTACCTTTGGTGTAAACCCTCCAACCTCATACCCATCCCCTGCCACCCTCCCTCCTCTCTCCCTTTCCCTGTGACCTTTGGAATGCATCGCGTCCCTTTTCTAACAAGTTCTCTCTTAAATGACTTCTTTATCTCTCACCTGACTTTCTTTGCTTATCTATAACTGAGACCTGGTCATCAGTCGAGACCTGACCTCTGAACTGCCTCCTCTATGGTGCGCCTTTCCTTCTCCCACACTCCACGCACTGGTGCGTGGCAGGGTGGAGCTCCTGCTCCTCTCTTGCCGTACAGAACAGTTTCTTCAACAACCCCTCTTGCTTTTTTCCCTCCTTCGAGGCTCACACAGTCCAGACTTTCTTCTCCTCTCCCGGTCAATGGTGGGAGTCCATCTATGCAGCCCACCTACTCTATCTCATCCCCCCTTGCTTTCTCTCTCACTTGTGAATCCTGGCTACTCTTTCTTTCTCTCCTCAGACTCCCTGCTTTCTTCTCCTTGGGGACTTCAATTGCCACATTGATGACCCTCTCTCCGTTGTGCTTCCGCTTCTTTCTCTAACCTCTTTTGTGGCCTTCAACAGTGGACTGCAGCCAGCACCCACAAGGATGGCCACTACTTAGACTCTGGTTTTCACTAAGAAGTTCTCTTCTCCGATTTCTCCATTTCCCCTTTTCCTCTCTCCGACCTCAACTCATTCATTTTCGATCTCGCTCGCTTCTATCGATTCCCACTTTCATCTCGCCCGTGTTTGCAGAGAAACTGCGCTCTATTAACTAACCAGTCTTTGATCCATTTACGCTCCTACTCTCCTCTCTCAGTATGCCTTCAGACCGACAACCTGGTCAGGAACTAAACTCTGCCTTTCTCTCTCTTGAGTCATGCCCACTTTGTCTCTGACCGTCCTTCGCCCTCTAACCCCAGCACGTGGTCTAAACTCCCACACACGCATGCGATGGCGTTCCTCCACTCGCCTATGAACGCTCTGGGAGGAAATAATTCATACGCTCGCAGACGTCATTGCATACAAAGTTTATGCATCCTGTTTCAACTCTTGCCCTTTCAGGCATCAAACAAACCTACGTTTCATCACTAATCATAAACACACACAAGTCTAACCACGCCGTTCTTTTCGTTTGACTCTCTCTAGGACACCCTCAGCTGCACCCTTTCTTCCTCCATCTCCACCTCAGGACTTGCGCTTTTTAAGAAAAAGGTGGAGCCTACGAAGTACATCCATATGTTGCCTCCCCCATCCACAATGCTTCCCAATCTCTCCGTCTTTCTTGACTCTTTTTCTGCTATCTCGGAGGAGGATGATCACTGCTGATCTCCTCTTCTCCCTCTACCACTTGCCCCTCTTGATTCCCATTCCTCCATCTCCTAAAAACTCTTGCTCCTTCTATAATCCCTATGCTCACACAGATCTTTTAATCTCTTCCCTCACTCTGGTACCTTCCTTCATCCTTCAAGCATGCAACCGTTATACCATTACTCAAAAAACAGCAAGCTTGACCCTACCTGTACTTCTAAACTATCGAACCGTCTCCCTCCTGCCTTTGCCTCCAAAACTCCTTGAACGTATTTATTCTCTTCGATGCTACACTTCTTCAACACCTATTCTGTACTAGACCCTATACAATCTGGCTTCGCGACTGCTCACTCTACGTGAAAACAGCCCTCACTAAAATAAACGACGACCCACGCTGCCAAAGACAGAGGTTATTACACTTCTGCTCAATTACTCGACTCTAGCACATTCGACACCGTGGGACCACACTCTCTTCCCTTACATTCTCCATTACTCTTGGTATTCGGAACAAAGCTTTATCCTGGATCTCCTCTTACCTCCCATCGTACCTTCAGTGTCTCTTTGTGCTAACACCTCCTCCTCCTCTATTGATCCTATGTGGGGGTACCCAGGGCTCGTCCTGGGACCCCTTCTTTTTCTCTCTACACACTCTCTCTAGGTGACCTAATCACATCTTTGGGTATTATATCACCTCTATGCTGACGACACACAATAACCTTTCAACCCCCTGACCTTACACCTGCTATACGACCAAAGTTTCTGAATGCCTCTCTGGAATATCATCCTGGATGGACATCCGGCGACTGGATACACTAACATGGCAAAAACAGAGCTCCTTATACTACTCCCAAACCTGGCCTACTACATCCTTCCACATGCTATTGGAAATACGATCATTCACCCAGTAGCCCAAGCACGCTGCATAGGGGTCACCACTTGATTCCTCTCTCTATTCTCTATCATATTCAAAACGTTTAAACTTGTCGCTTTTCCTCCGCAATATCACAAAGATACGCCCTTTCTCTGTTACTCAATGCCAACACTTGATCAGGCCCTCATTCTCTCACGTCTCGATACTGCAACCTCCTGTGTACGGCCATTCTACCTCTATCACCTGTCGTATCCCCTACAATCTATCCTAAACACTGCTGCCAGAATCACTTACTCTTTCCTAAATCGTCTCAGGGGGTCTCCCTGCTGAAATCCCTCTCCTGGCTTCCGATTAAATCGCGTATCTCACACTCAATTCTACTGCTCACTTTTAAAGCTTTACATCTTCTGCCCTCATACATCTCAGCCCTAATTTCTCGTATGCACATCACGACTCTTGCGTCTTCTCAAGGAGTCTTCTTTCTACCCCTTTGTATCTAAAGCTCTCTCCCGCCTTAAACCTTTCTCACTTGTCTGCCCCAACACACCTCTGGAATGCCCTTCCCCTCAATACCGATTAGCCCCCCGTATCCACCTTTAAGACCCACCTAAGACAACTTGCTTAAAGAAGGATATGAGTAGACACTGGATAATCATGGACACATGACACAAAGCTTGGCCCCCTGCAGAAGCACTTAAAGTATTCCCTCCTACTGGCTCTGTACGTTCTCCCTACCTACAATTAGATTGTAAGCTCCTGGAGCAGGACTCCTTCCTTAATGTACTTTGCAGTATGTCGAGAACTTATACCATGATCTGTTATTTATAGTTGTATTTATATGACATGTATTACTACTGTGAAGCGCTATGTACATTTTATGGCGCTATACAAATAAAGACATACATACATACAAATCGTTAGATATGATGATCCACTTTAAATGTATAATCCATTACATCTACTCTCCCGGCCCATATGCTGCACATGTTGTGTTAACCACCTCATTTTTACAATGTACATCTACGGTTTACTTTCATCCTGAACTTTTGTGATACGCAACTTACCTCTCTCCTTCATGACCTCTTGTATGTATCTTATTTATATAGCGCCAAAAAGTGTACTCCGCGCTTCACAAAGAATACATTTACAGGGAATTATAATAATACAATAAGTGCAACAAAAATCAGACAATAGGAAAGGAAATCCCTGCCCGAGAGCTTACAATATGAGTTTGATGGGAACTTACAGAACAGTAGGTGGGGAATAAGTGTTTAGTGGTCAGGCATGGTCACAATGATGATAACAAGTTTTAAGGTAGTCAAATAACTAAAGGTTAACACACACTTTACAGGGGTAGAGATGTCAGGAGGACATGGGTGAAATCAGGTGGTAAGAGCAGTGTGTGAACAGTGACTTTTTTGTCTCGTCTAGTACAAAAGCAAGCACCAATAATCCAGCCATGCCAGCACTGCAAGGTTGCTTTTAGCAGTCAGGATACCTCATCAAACATCTGAAGTTCAAACACCCAAATCAGTATAGGAAAAGATGATGACAGAACAATCTTGCACATTCCAATAAATATGACAGAAAATGCATCTTTCAACCAGTCAAGGCAATTAATAAACAATGTAAACTGCCTTTCATTCCAAAAGATAATATTGCAGCTGGTCACAGGAAAAGATTTGGAGCAAGTGGGAAGAGTCTGAATTTGTTATCAGAACAGAACGCACAGAAGAGATAACAGACCGGGGAGAGACCGCATGTATGTGGGAATGTGGAGGGAAGGGATTTAGTGGTTATCCTATGAAATATACACCACAAGGACACACACAGGGGAGACCGCATGTATGTGGGGAATGTGGAAAGGGATATTAGTCGGGTATTCCACCCTGAACACACACCAGAGACACACACAGGGGAGAGACCGAGTATGTGGGGAATGTGGGAAGGGATTTAGTGACTCATCCAACCTGAACACACACAAGAGGACACACAAGGGGAGTGAGACCGCATATGTAGTGAGGAATGTGGGGAAGGGATTAGTCAGTATCCTACCTCAACGTACACATAAGGACACACACAGGGGAGAGGCCGCATGTATGTGGGGAATGTGGGTGAAGGGGATTTAGGACTCATCCAACCTGAACCACACACAAGAGGACACACACAGGGGAGAGACCGCATGATGTGGGGAATGTGGGAAGGGATTTCGTCGGTATCCTTTCTGACACATACACACAAGGACACACACAGGGGAGAGACCGCATGTATGTGGGGAAGATGTGGGAAGGGATTAGTCGGTCTAATCCAATTGAACATACACACAAGGACACACACAGGGGGAGAGACCGCATGATGTGGGGAATGTGGGAAGGATTTAGTCAGTGTATCCTACCTCAAAACATCAATAAGGAGACACACAGGGGAGAGACGCATGTATGTGGGGAATGTGGGAAGGATTGTAGCAGTTATCCTACCTCAATGTACCTAAGGACACACACAGGGGAGATGACGGCGTAGTATGTGGGGAATGTGGGAAGGGATTTAGTCGGTTATCCATCTGAATTACACACAAGGACACACACAAGGGAGAGACCGCATGTATGGGGGAATGTGGGAAGGGATTTAGTGACTCACCAGCCTGAAAACACACAAAAGGACACACACAGGGGAAGACCGCATGTATGTGGGGAATGTGGGAAGGGATTTAGTCAGTTATCCTGCCTCAACGTACACATAAGGACACACACAGGGGAGAGGCCGCATGTATGTGGGGAATGTGGGAAGGGATTTAGTAAATTATCCTACCTAAACACACATAAGAACACACACAGGGGAGGCCGCTGGTATGTGGGGAAGTGGGGAAGGGATTTAGTGTGTTAAACCCAACTGAACACACACAAGAGGACACACACAGGGAGGACGAGAGACCACTGTATGGGGGAATGTGGGAAGGGATTTAGTCAGTTATTCAGCCTGAACACACACAAGAGGACACACACAGGGAGAGGAGAAACCGCTGAATGTGGGGAATGTGGGAGAGATTTAGCAGTTATCCCACTGAACACACACAAGAGGACACCACAGCAGGGGAAGAGACCGCATGTATGTGGGAATGTGGAAGGGATTTAGTCGGTTATCCAATCTGAACATACACCACAAGGACACACACAGGGGAGAGACCGCATTATGTGGGGAATGTGGGAAGGGGTTTATGTTTAGTAACTATATCCCCACCGGAACACAACACAGAGGACACACACAGGGGAGGGAGGACCGCATGTATTGGGGGAATGTGGGAAGGGATTTAGTCGGTATCCATCGAACATACACACAAGGACAACACACAGGGGAGAGACCGCATGTATGTGAGGGGAATGTGGGAAGGGATGTAGTCAGTCATCCCACCTGATCAGACCAAGAGGACACACACACAGGGGAGAGACCGCATGTATGTATGTAGGAAGGGATTTAGGATTTATCCAGCTGAGGATACACACAGGGAGAGAGAGCCTATCTCTAAAGCCAGGCATGTTTAGGGATAACCAAGACGCTCACATATAAGTGCACATGTGTATCTGTGTTACGCTAAATCACAATGAAAAGGGACTTGGTTAGTGGTGCATAAAACAAGCATTTTAAATGCAGGTTATTTGTATCATTTTATTGTAGTTTTATTTAAAGAAAAAGGTTTTTCTTAATGTTTTAATTTCCATGCTGTTGGTTCTAATAAAATTTACTTTTCCCATTATGCAGAAGTGGTCTGTAGCCTCACTTAGCTGTGAATGGTATGTTCAACGCGACCAATTTGCCATCGGCATTAGGCCGCAGATGGGACCGTCGCCACCAGCTGCGCTAATGTAAGTTTTATTACCGTTTTCGGTATTTTAGGTTAATTTAAGGGTTAGGGTAGGGTTGTTTTAGGGTACGTGCTGGAGTAGGGGGTTTTAGGGTAAGGGATTAAGGTAGTTGGATTTAGGGTAAGAGGTGTGACGACCTTCATAATAAAGGTGAAGGGACTGTGGCGGGGCACGGGACTGTGGGGGTACACGGGACTGGGGGGAGGACAGGATTGTGGGGGGCACGGGACTGGAAGCCCCTCACTCACCTCTGAGATTGTTTGGGTCTATTTCCGTTTTGCGGGAAAGTGAGCTTTGTGTTACCAGGCAGATGTGGGACAGGTGTCAGGTGATTGGCTGAGGAGTAGGTGCTGGGCAGTGCTGTGATTGGGCAGGCCAGAGGGAGGGCGTGGCTGTCACGGGAGACCAAGTCTTATTAACACATTAATACCAGGATCTGGATGAGCACCAACAAGGAGGGTAAAATAAATGTAATTTTATTTCCTTTTAAGACAAACATACAATTCTTCACATATACACTCAATATACACTTATAGACTTACTGGGATGGGAAACGAAATATAATGTCCACGGGAAGGAATAACTCGAAGATAAAAGTCTCTAGGCACCACTGCACGGAGCGGGGTGGTGCGAGAATAGGAGCCGTGCGACAGTCCTTGGCTAGGGGCGCGGAATGCAAAAACCCTGTATCCGCCAATGGAAAAACTTTCGTTAAGTCCTTATGAATTTGTTCGGGAATCTTTAGCTCAAACGAATTCTGGAAGAGGGGTGCAATTCTTTGTTTACAATGTTTTTAACCCCTCACATTCCGTGATACTCT